>OX638300.1:32835609-33070324 GCA_951812265.1 Taphrorychus bicolor | reverse complement strand
TATACAATGGAAGTTGACTTGAAGATTATGTTAAAACACTGTCATGGGAATATAAATTGAAACGACATTTGTCACAAATGTCAACAAGTGATATTTTTGAGAAACTCTGCGTATACTTGTAAATAATGTAGATTATCTTGAAAAATATGGTAAAACGCACTACTTTAGAGTTTAGTCGTTTCTATTCTGAACTAACCTAACTAACCTCATAGAAAAACAAAGCGGCCCTAACGGGCCGCTTTGTTTTTAACTAACCTGATCGATAGAGAAACATAACTGAACCAACCTAACCAAAAGAAAACTAGAACTGAACTAATCTTTTTTTTTTTGTTTTTTTTTTATAAAGGATTGGGGAAATGCGTTTACGCACCCCAAGCCGTTGCTGGTTCGATCTTAATTGACCTGGGAGTGTGGGACTCAGCGGCGACGCCTGCGCAATACCCACTAAAACCCCCTTCCTCTCTTCACCCTTAATCCCCCCGGAACCGCCAGCGAGCATTACTTCAGGAGGAGGGTGGTCCTGCGTTTTTTTTTTCTCTTTTTTTTTTCTTCTTAGGATTCCCTCCTTTTTTCCTCTGTTTCCTTCATCTTCATGATCTTTCGCATCATTCCCATCACTGCCGTCCAGTCTTCCTCACTCCTCAGAAGCAGTTGTGACACATTTTCAGTAGTGATCGCTACTTTGCATTTTGTTGCAGTTTCCTTTCGAATTGCGTCGAACATTTTGCATATAAACAATGTGTGTTCCGGGTCATCTCTGTATTCACAGAACCAACACTTGTCATCGACTCTGCGGCCTATCCTGCACAAGTAGCTATTAAAAACGCCATGTCCCGTGAGCGCCTGCGTGGAATAATATTCCAGCTCGCCCCACTTTCTCTCTGTCCACGATTTGATTGACTTGACAAATGTCTTAGTCCAGCCATCCCATTCGGCCATCATTTCTTCCCTGGCTTGTAGCTTTGCTTGGCGGCCCTCTGCGTATACTTTGGTACTTTCCTTTGCCGCTAAGTCCATTGGAGGAACTCCCGCCAGGGCCGTCACCGCCTCTGACGACACAGTTCTGTAGGCAGATATCACTCTTAGCGCCAGTCTTCTTGAGATCTGATTTACTTTATTTCTGTAGGTCTCGTACTGTAGTGCTTTGCACCATATTGGGGCTCCGTATAGGATTGTCGATGTAACAGCACTGATAAGAACCTTTCTTTTCCCAGAGGTGGGGCTTTTCCCAGAGGTGGAGCTTTGTTGTTCATCATAATGCGTCCCAGAGTGTTGGTAATTTTGTGTGCTTTCTCCACCGCCTTTGTAATATGATGACTCATCCGTAGGTTTCTATCCAGGTGCATTCCCAGGTATTTAACACTCTCCCTTCCCACGACAACATTTCCCTGAACTCGAAAACTGATCTCTCTAATTTTTCGTTTACCGGCCAGCAGGATTATTTCCGTTTTAGTACCTGCCACTTTTAATCCCATCATTTCGAGTTTATACACAATCTCTGCGGTAACGTGTTCGGCTTTTTCTTCCAGAGTTTTATTATCTCTTGCAGAAATCAATAGAGCTAGATCATCAGCGTATGCAATAGCTTTCACATTAGTCTCCGTTTTCATCTCCAGTATTTCGTTATAGAATAAATTCCATAATGTGGGCCCCAGTACAGATCCTTGGGGCACTCCGCACGTTGTCTTAAATTTCTGGCCATCGGGGTTCAGGATAAAGCGCTCTGACAGGTAAGACATTATCACATTTATGAGGTATGCACTAATATTTTTTCTTTTCAGGCTTTCTACTATTAGGTGCCAGGGAGCCGTGTTGAAAGCATTTTGTATATCCAGCATAACCATTACCAGGCTATATCGGTTTTTATACGCCTTTGATTTGATTTTCTCTAGCTGGTGTTGCACCACCTCGATTGCATTTATCGCGGATTTTCCCTGACGAAAACCAAATTGGTATTCACTCAACATTTGCTTCTCCTCGATCTCGTCGTGTACTCTTTTAGTTATGAGCGCTTCGTACAACATGCCCATGCAGTCAATCAAGCAGATTGGTCTGTATGAGATTGCATCATTCTCCCTTGGTTTGCCCTTCTCAATCAACACCAACTTTGCCGTCTTCCATGGCTCCGGGAAATTGCCCTCTGTTATTAGGCTATTAAATAGATCTAAAAAGATCTTGCTGTTCTTGCGCACGCACATAGTTAATATTTCTGGTCTGATTTTGTCAGGGCAACTGAACTAATCTGATCTAACCTAAACTAACCTGATCAAAGGAAAAACATAACTGAACTAACCTAACCAAAGGAAAACTAGAACTGAACTAACCTGAACTAACCTGAACCAACCTAAACTAACCCTAGCTAACCTAACCAAAAGATTTCTCATAGAAAAAGAAAGCGGCCCTAACATGCCGCTTTTCCCTTTATAGCAACGTAGGCCTGTATGTCGTTAATTAAACTGATCAGAGAAAAAGTGAAACTTTTACCATATTTTTCAAAATAGTCTACATAATTTACAAGGTTACTCAGAGTTTTTCACCAATGTCACTTGTTGACATTTGTGACAAATGTCGTTTAAATTTATATCCCCATGACAGTGTTTAGTTTGTTTCAGGTAAGCGAACTTTATTATTATATTTATTGTAAAAATTGATATTATTATAAATGTTTTTAAGTTCTACCATCACCTATAATTTTCTATTTTGTCCATTTTATTAATTCCTAAAGCAAATGTTCGAAAAAAATGAGTAATAACGATTTCCCTCAAGTGTACCAGAGCCTTTTTTATGAGGTACTGTATGTCCAAACACATTCAAAACGGTAAAATCCCATAAAGTATATTTTAAAAAGGTATTCCTTATAAATTTGACATATCTTACCTTGGGGTATACATAAAATAGGAAAAGCGCCTGGAGTAAAATTTCTACCATCCTCAAGTAACACATATTTGCAATAATTAACTCTTTTGAACTAAATGATACACTCAATAAGTAGCAAGTCGAAATCATTGAAATTAAATGAAATTTGTGCCAAAATTTGAGTACTGCCAAGTTGAGAAAGACGTGAATTTTAAGTGTAGCGTCATTGTCGCCTTCAACTTAACCCAGTTTAAAATATTGCACCTACGGAACTTCCGATATCGGGTTGTGTAAAAGGACATCAAGAAGAAGATAAACAGTTGGATTCACTCCGATCGGTCGAGGCGTTCTCAAGTTACAGGCGATCAATAAAGTTGTTAGTGACTTTCTCAGTCAAAATGATTAGTAGGTGACAGCGGAAATTAACAATGCGTACGTTCCGCCGATGGCAGCAGCTTAAAAGTTTAGTCAGCGAACGCTGAAAATCGGCACCTGATTGGCCAATTTCAGCGTTCGCTGACTAAACTTCTGAGCTGCTGCCGTCGGCGGAATGTACGCGTTGTCTAGATAACGTGAAAATTCCGCTGAAAAAATTACACTCTTATGGGAAAATGTATGCATGAGGGAAATATTGCTATTTTTTACTCCGCCCCCCCCCCCCCCTTTCTCAGAAGGCTAGATCCGCCAGTGCCCGGAAGTTCGCCTTTTTTAAGGTAATCATGACGAAACTGTCTTTAAACCCCTCGTACAATACAACAGAGTTTGAGATCGGCCAAAGACCGCAGAGATCCCCAATCGGCACCCAGAGTTTACCGAGTTCCATGTAGCTGTGGCTGGGTATACGTTGGCACCACAAAACGCAGGGTCAACACGAGGATTACGGAGTACAAGAGGAGTTGCAGGCTGGGGCAAATACAAAAGTCAGCAGTAGCACAGCACGCTCACTCGGAAGTTCACGACATCCTTTTCAACGAGGTGGATATCTTAT
This sequence comes from Taphrorychus bicolor, assembly GCA_951812265.1. Classification (NCBI taxonomy): domain Eukaryota; kingdom Metazoa; phylum Arthropoda; class Insecta; order Coleoptera; family Curculionidae; genus Taphrorychus; species Taphrorychus bicolor. The sequence continues at coordinate 33,066,480 of OX638300.1, read as the reverse complement.
ATCAAACGCAGCGTTCCTATCGGAGACTAACGAGAGAGGCCATTGAGAACTTCAAACACGAAATAATTTCAACAGGAAAGAGGAAATCACGTTTCTAAATGCAGACTGGAAGCGAGTTCTACGACATACTCCAAGTCTAACTACCCCCACACCTTTGGGTACTCCACTGCACGTCGGGAAGCGTCGGGAGATCACTTCGCCCATTACCTTATCGCCTTTGATAATGTCTGTCGCAGGTGTAGACGAGACGTCAGGAATAAATTCCATTAGACTACGGCTTCAAAGTCCTGAAAACACCTTAAATTGTACCTTAGATATATCGAATATTTTATAAAATTTTCTATAGAAGTTGTTTGATCATACGTTGGCTCTTGAATTTGACTATAGGAAGATGAATTTTCTCTACAGTTCAAAGCAAGCTAGTTTGGGAGTCTTTTTGTGAAACTGGTTTTTGGTACTTTAATATGCCTGGCTCTTGCATTTTCTTCAGTTTGCTGCTAATCAGTAAAGGGGAGCTGATTTTCTAATAATAGTAAAATTACTTTTATTTTCAGATTATTAGTTTAAGGCTGAAAAATGATTATCAAAAATGTCTTAATGTATATTGAACATTTTATGAATTCTTCTATACAACTTGTTTGATAGATTGGCTTCTGAGTTTTCATCATTGCAAGATGAGTTTTGGAGTCTCTTCAGCAGCTGGTTTTGGTCTCTCAGTATGACTTAATTTTGCATTTTCTGCATGATAACAAAATTAATTTTCTTTCTGGATTATTACCTATAGGTTGGTTTGAAGCTAAAAAATATTTATTAGCAGTTTTTCTTCCACACGACGCCCCAGAACCCACATCACACAAAATGTATTACTGTTCCAAAAATTGTTTTAATAACATGAACCTGAGAGTTGAATAATCCATATGTAATTTAATCAGAAGTAACTACATATTTCAACAATTTTATTCTCACGTCTTATTTCCTGTGACTTCAGATATCGATAAAGGTATTGCATAAGAATGGGTCTTTTTATTGTGGATCGCACACTTGGGGACGGCTAAGGCATCAAATATATCGCCGACATAGAGCAACGTTTCGAATCGCTAAATCCCTCTCGTCTTTGAAAAGAAAGTCTCTTTGTAATACCTATAGAAATATTCTTTTGTGACCATATTTTTTACAACTCTTTTAGTTGAAGGTGATACAGTGCCCTTCCTGATACCCCAATTCCGCAGGGCAAAGGCAATAAATTATGCGGGAGGTAGTAAGTATCCGACCCAACGAACAAATTACCTAAAAAGCGTAGAGGAAACCTCCAAACGAGTGTACTTTAATAAATAGATTGAGCAGTTTATTGCTGGCGTTTTTGCAACCCCATTTTACTCCGCGTTAGGGAGGTCATTAGTTTTATTAAATGACCGACCATCCTTTAGGCGCCCTTATAAAACGCTCTGTTCTGCCCTGGAAATCTGTTGTGTGTCACGCAATAGAGAGATAATCTGTTTATTTATATTATAAATACGCAGAAACGTCTGATCCCGCACCTGCTACGATTTCGTGTGGTCAAAGTCACTTGGAAAGGAAACTCCAGTCGGGGATAACGATCTTCATGGCTGACGTGGACATAAATCCGTTCGTTCCTTATTGCCGAAGAAAACTCATAACAGGAACGCTTAACCAATCGGTTCGTGTAAACGCGGCTCGTAAAACCGTGGAAAATGTTCGACCGACGCTAAAGCTGCTTAATTGAAACATAAATTAGAGCAGGAAAACCGAGTTGCGACGTTTGCATCGAAAATCGGCGCCAAAGTGCTAACGTGAAGCGCCCGATGTGCTGCCAGTTCAATTAAGGTGCTTTCTTAGCGGAAATGGTCTGTGCGAGGCCAATTAACCGATATGACGATCGATTTTTGAGTTGATCATATCAGTCTTGCTTTGAGATTCATTAGACGATAACCCGGTTAAGCTGCCTTGCCAGAGGGCGAAATCTGGGAATGGTGTTGATTTTACTATAACTGTAGTTTAAATCGGAAATCGGCGCTTTGAGATATCTTCTTGTCCTTAACACTGCACTAACGTGAATTTGGAGACCTGCAGATTTTGTGTCTAAGGTGGTGGTTAGTTTTTTGGGAAATTAGGTGCTCCAACATACACCGTTTTTGGGCGACAGCTTTACGGCGCTCTGAGAGTATTCCCATCTTTCGTTTTCTCAATAAGAATGTAAGGATGAGAACACTCTCAGTCTAGAGTGTCCACCAGAAAACGCTCATAGTGACTAGCGGGGACACCTTTTTAAAAAAAAAGTTTCAAACCAAAGTTGATTTCGTAACGAATATAAAGCATATGGCGCTGGAAGGTTATTATAGTTTTTCAATGGACTTTTATTTCCATTAGAAGGACCACATGAAAAACACCCCGATGAATTAAAAAAAAAGGTACACATTACAAGTAGGTATGTGTGGGCAAATGGATGCTTCGTGCAATTTTCTTTAAAATCCTTTATTGGCGGACCGGTTTCGGCACAAAGGCCATCATCAGCGCCCAAAAATTCGTCAAAAGAAGAGAAGCCAAGGGCGAGGAATCATCGCGCCAAGGTACCTCGCACCAGTCAATCACAGGCAGTCAATTTAAAACTTAAACAATTGGGAATGTCAATAAAACATGAACCAATAGACGACACGAAACAGGCACGAAAATTTAAAACATGTTAAAATGGTTAAAACTTAAAAACTTTCAGGTCCGAGGAGGATTTATGTTGTGTGTTTTAAATGAATTAATTTTGAAAACCGTGGCCTCCTTGTTGGTGTGTGACTTTTTAACCGCAATTTGGTACCGGTTGGGTATTTATTACAACGGAAACCACTTGACGCCAGTCAGCAAACACAATCTATGCAATAAAACCACGTTCATTTATTGCAAACTACGAGAAACTAATCTGTACACCCTCGATAATGCACCGACAACAGTAACACACTTAATCCAGTACGTAGATATAATTCGCCCGGGAGACAGCGATGCTTTACCTACAAAATCTGAACTTGAACTCTCGTTCGCCCCGGTGAACGAATGCATTTATAGTGTCTTTAACAATAACCTGCCGATCGTGTCCGCTTCTTTGTGGATGTATGGTAGACTAGTCCATCCGCGCTTGTCTTCATCTTCTCCCGTTGTTCCTTCCTGGCGCTCTACATTCCTTGGACGGATGGTCCTAGCGAACTCGTGCTTGCTGTATCCATTCCAACCAAATGCTCTTTCCAGATACTTCATTTCCCGTTCCAAATCAGCCGCCTCACAAATTCTCTTGGCTCTCACGGACAGAGTCCTTATGACTCCTCTTTTCTGTCTGAGATGATGATTTGATCCTTATTGAGATATTGGTCAGTGTGTGTTGGATTTCTATAAACGGCGTTCGCGACATTCTGAGTAACTTTTGAGTCAAATTTTCTAGGCTGCTTAACTCTAATTACCTCCAGAATTTAAAAAATAACAACTTTGAATTTTCTGAACTTAAAAAGATTTTAAACTAAAGTCTTCTATATGGACTCTATAAAAAACTATAAAAACTGCTAAATTAAGTATTCTGAGTGACTTCTGAGTTGTATACTCTAATTCATCTCCAAAGATGAACTACTAATTGGACATAGAAAGACACTCATGTCTTTCATCTAGACTCAGAATTCAAGCTGTTATATTGACTATTCTAAGTGACTTCTCAGTACTATTTTCTAAGCCACTAAATCCTAATTATCTCCAGAGATTTTAAATTTCAACAACTGTGAATTAGCTGATTGCAAATAGTCCTTAATCTGGACTCAGAATACAAAATGATACATTAGATATTCTGAGTGACTATTGAGTCAAATTTTCTAGGCTGCTTAACACTAATCTCCAGAGATTACAAAATAACAACTTTAAATTTGCCGAACTTAAGATTTTAAACTCAAGTCTTCTAGATGGACTCAGGATACAAACTGATAAATTAGGAATTCTGAGTGACTTCCGAGTTCTATGTTCTAGTTCATCTCCAAAGATGAACTACTAATTGAACATAAGAATTCTTTGCACTCATGTCTTTCATCTAGACTCATAATTCAAGCTGTTACATTAACTATTCTGAGTGACTTTTGAGTCATATTTTCTAGGCTGCTTAACACTAATTATTTCCAGAGATTAAAAAATAACAACTTTGAATTTGCCGAACTTAAGATTTTAAACTCAAGTCTTCTAGATGGATTCAGGATACAAACTGATAAATTAGGAATTCTGAGTGACTTCTGAGTTCTATGTTCTAGTTCATCTCCAAAGATGAACTACTAATTGAACATAAAAATTCTTTGCACTCATGTCTTTCATCTAGACTCATAATTCAAGCTGTTACATTAACTATTCTGAGTGACTTTTGAGTCATATTTTCTAGGCTGCTTAACACTAATTATCTCCAGATATTAAAAAATAACAACTTTGAATTTTCTGAACATAACAAGATTTTAAACTCAAGTCTTCTATATGGACTCAGGATACAAACTGATAAATTAGGAAATCTGAGTGACTTCTGAGTTCTATATTCTAGTTCATCTTCAGAGATGAATTACTAATTGAACATAAGAATTCTTTACACTCATGTCTTTCATTAGACTCAGAATTAAAGCTGTTACATTGACTATTCTGAGTGACTTCTGAGTACTAATTTCTAAGCCACAAAATCCTAATTATCTCAAGAGATTTTAAATTTTAACAACTTTGAATTAGCTGATCATAGATAGCCTTTAATCTAGAGTCATAATACAAAATGACACATTAGATGTTCTGAGTGACTTTTGAGTCATATTTTCTAGGCTGCTTAGCACTAATTATCTCCAGAGATTAAAAAATAAAAACTTTGAATTTGCCGAACTTAAAAAAATTTTAAACTCAAGTCTTCTAGATGGACTCAGGATACAAACTGATAAATTAGGAATTCTGAGTGACTTCTGAGTTCTATGTTCTAGTTCATCTCCAAAGATGAACTACTAATTGAACATAAGAATTCTTTGCACTCATGTCTTTCATCTAGACTCATAATTCAAGCTGTTACACTAACTATTCTGAGTGACTTTTGAGTCATATTTTCTAGGCTGCTTAACACTAATTATCTCCAGATATTAAAAAATAACAACTTTGAATTTTCTGAACATAACAAGATTTTAAACTCAAGTCTTCTATATGGACTCAGGATACAAACTGATAAATTAGGAAATCTGAGTGACTTCTGAGTTTTATATTCTAGTTCATCTTCAAAGATGAATTACTAATTGAACATAAGAATTCTTTACACTCATGTCTTTTATTAGACTCAGAATTAAAGCTGTTACATCGACTATTCTGAGTGACTTCTGAGTACTAATTTCTAAGCCACTAAATCCTAATTATCTCAAGAGATTTTAAATTTTAACAACTTTGAATTAGCTGATCATAGATAGCCTTTAATCTAGAGTCATAATACAAAATGACACATTAGACATTCTGAGTGACTTTTGAGTCATATTTTCTAGGCTGCTTAGCACTAATTATCTCCAGAGATTAAAAAATAACAACTTTGAATTTGCCGGACTTAAAAAAATTTTAAACTCAAGTCTTCTAGATGGACTCAGGATACAAACTGATAAATTAGGAATTCTGAGTGACTTCTGACTTCTATATTCTAGTTTATCTCCAAAGATAAACTACTAATTGAACATAAGAAGTCTTTAGACTCATGTCTTTCATCTAGACTCAGAATTCAAGCTGCTACATTGACTATTTTGAGTGACTTCTGAGTACTATTTTCTAAGCCACTAAATCCTAATTACCTCCACAGATTTAAAATTTCAACAACTTTGAATTAGCTGATCATAAATAGTCTTTAATCTAGAGTCAGAATACAAAATGACACATTAGACATTCTGAGTGTCTTTTGAGTCATGTTTTCTACGCTGCTTAACACTAATTATCTCCAGAGATTAAAAAATAACAACTTTGAATTTGCTGAACTTAAAAAGGTTTTAAACTCAATTCTTCTATATGGACTCAGGATAAAAACTGCCAAATTAAGAATTCTGAGTGACTTCTGAGTTGTATATTCTAGTTCATCTCCAAAGATGAACTACTAATTGGACATAGAAAGTCTTTACACTCATGTCTTTCATCTAGACTCAGAATTCAAGCTGTTACATTAACTATTCTGAGTGACTTTTGAGTCATATTTCCTAGGCTGCTTAACACTAATTATCTCCAGAAATAAAAAAATTACAATTTTTAATTTTCTGAACTTAAAAAGATTTTAAACACAAGTCTTCTATATGGACACAGGATACAAGCTGATAAATTAGGAAATCTGAGTGACTTCTGTGTTCTATATTCTAGTTCATCTGGACTCAGAATACAAAATGATACATTAGACATTCTGAGTGACTATTGAGTCAAATTTTCTAGGCTGCTTAACACTAATTATCTCCAGAGATTAAAAAATAACAACTTTGAATTTGCCGAACTTAAAAAGATTTTAAACTTAAGTCTTCTATATGGACTAAGGATACAAACATATAAATTAGGAATTCTGAGTGACTTCTGAGTTCTATATTCTAGGTCAATTAGTAGTTCATCTTCAAAGATGAACTACTAATTGAACATAAGAAGTCTTTACACTCATGTCTTTCATTAGAATTCAAGCTGTTACATTGACTATTCTGAGTGACTTCTGAGTACTATTTTTTAAGCCACTAAATCCTAATTATCTCCAGAGATTTTAAGTTTCAACAACTGTGAATTAGCTGATTATAAATAGTCCTTAATCTGGACTCAGAATACCAAATGATACATTAGACATTCTGAGTGACTATTGAGTCAAATTTTCTAGGCTGCTTAACACTAATTATCTCCAGAGATTAAAAAATAACAACTTTGAATTTGCCGAACTTAAAAAGATTTTAAACTCAAATATTCTAGATGGACTCGGGGTAGAAACTGATAAACTAGGAAATCTGAGTGACTTCTGAGATCTATATTCTAGTTCATCTCCAAAGATGAACTACTAATTGAACATAAGAAGTCTTTACACTCATGCCTTTCATCTAGACTCAGAATTCAAGCTGTTACATTGACTATTCTGAGTGACTTCTGAGTACGATTTTCTAAGCCACTAAATCCTAATTATTTCCAGAGATTTTAAATTTCAAAAACTTCGAATTAGCTGATCATAAATAGCCTTTAATCTAGACTCAGTACAACTAGACATTTCGTTAGGTGACAGGTTAAGTGGTTGGTTTAAAAACATTCATCTTTGCTTAAGCACCCAATATTGTGGGATTAAACTTAAGCCTGTAAAAACTGCCTAATAACAACGACGCATACGGAAATGAGAGCTTAGTTTATTTCAATTTTTAGGTTAACTAAAGCTTAAAAGAGTTATAAAGAATGAAGCAAGGGCAAAACTACAAAGAAAGAAACGAAGTGAATCTGAGTGGAAACAACAGAAAAAAGAACGCAGACGGAAAGGCAAGAAGAAAAAGATCGAAGGCAGCAAGATTAAGAAGAACAAGTAAGAGATGAAGTGGAAGAAACTAAAGAAGAAGCGAAAGGAGTCAAAAGACCAAATGGCCAAGATTTAGAAACATCTGCGAGGGTGCGAAATTCATTACAGACAAAAAAAATTAGCTAAAACGAAATACGTGCAGCGTTTAAACTAAGATTTAGTATTGCTCAAGAAATAACTACCAACAGAAATACAGGACAGACAGTAGAAGGCTGGGAAGGCTCTACAGGATATTCAGGCAGACGTTAAAGGTTTGACCCCATCGACATATCCAATAGCACTTTCGATTTTCTGAAGCACCTCATAGTTCAGAAGCAGTTAGAGATAGCAAAATGAGAAGCAATAATTCCGACTATCAAGTTAAAATGGTAGACGTGAAAATAACACTTTACAGTATTCAATAATGAACCAAATACTGGATGAACAGCGTTTGTCTAGTAGGATCAAGACTAACGAGTTCAGGAGGTAACCGGTTTCATACTTTAATGAAACAAAAAGTAGGACACAAAACGTCGAGCACAGAAGAAGTGCAGATGACGGAAGGCCCGGTTTCTGTTTTAACAGCGACAGAAAGGGTCATTTTCCGAAACTCTCTAGAAGGGAAAGAATCCAGACTTGCTATGACGTAAATCAGGCGGACTCATCAAGAACTAAGAAAGCTGAGATCAGTTAATGAAGAGGCGCTCTCACTTACTGATCGACAAAAAATCCCATGATCATCAAGAACGACTTGGAAGGGCAAAGCTGATTGCGTTTGCCACCAAATTGAAAGAAAGAGAACATTGTTATGATCAACGTCAACTTGCTGCTCAGCCTGAGGCAACGAAATGTAAAGGAAAGTTAAAGAACTCATATTGTATTTGTGAGATCAAAACCAACTTACAAAAAAAATTATAAAACAAATTTATTTGATTTAAATTGTAGAGTCAGAACGCACTTGCTGATCAATAAGATACTCAAGACAATTTAAGTTTCAACTAAATTTAAAGTTTAAATACTAAACTTAAAAATTTGTTTTGTTATTTAATATTTTAGGAAAAAAATGTTGTACTAGTAGAGAAAGCATAAGCAGTAAAGTAAGGATGTGGCAACTAGCTATGCAAAGAAGGTTAAAGAAGGAAAAAATCGTGTAACACTGTAAGCTAAAAATCAATTTCAACTTTCAAATTTAATACGTCAAAGGTCAGCAAAAACCGACCGAACCTCAATTAAATGAAAATCTTAGCCCTTCCAACGGTTTTACGTTTCAATTATGTTAAGCAGATTCAAGATTCTCCCTTCGAGCGTGGCATTTTTAAATGGCCCTTCTCTCTTCGCTGCAGCTTAAATAATTTAAAAGTTGGAAAGTTGGCAGAACTCCCTTCGGTAATATATTGTTCTAACCCTTGGGCAGTCCGAGGTGTCATGATAGGGGCAGGCGACGAAAAACGACCTATCGTATTCCAGTTTGTTATCTCCTGCAATTTGTTACAAAATATTCGCTATAAATCAGACGGATTTGTAGTTCCTTGGATTTGGAGGAATCCAAATTAAAATTAGAAGTTAAAATGCATGACTTTTTGGATTTCAAAGTGGGGTTTTCTGGGGCGTTTTTAAAACCAGCCGAGAATCACATTTTCTGCAGCCTGGCCGGAGCCATTAAGAGGTGTGATCTAATATCGACCGAAAACTTGCGTTGGTGGTGGAGTAAAGAATCAGGTTTCTTTTACTTTATTCTTTTTTTTTAAGTTTTACGTCCTACAAAGATGCCCGACAAGCCATTAGATAACTGAAATGTTTTTAAGTGCATTCAATAATAACTGAATTAGGAAAGAGAGTGGTTAAAACCCACGTCATCCCACGTTCAAAGGCATCGAATAAAAGAAGTTCAAGTTGTGCTTCTAGAGAAATTGCATAAAATTGCTGCTTTAGATAGATGCATTAAGCAAAATTGCTTGAGAATTGGCACACACACACGCAGTTCTTATTATTTGGACAAACAAGAATCTACTCAGCGGACAGTCTGTTTACAAAGAGACTCCATAAAGTCTGGCCAAAATAATAAAATTTTATTTGACTTTGCTTCTTAAGGCAAAGGGCAAAGCTAAGCTAGCAATAATTACTTTACTGAATTTTGCAAATTATAGAGATTCTAAAAGAAGGAGATAAGAGGCCATTGCAATAGAGCAGACAATTTTGACCCAAAACCGTGTTTTTTTAACTATTAATAGTTTCCGATTTTTTGTTAACCAAAACTGTCTAGAAATTCCCGAATAAAACCTTTTGATTTTCTAAGTTTTTTTTCTATAATTTTCAGATTTTTTCACTTTTTATAACTCAGTTCATTTGTAGCTTTTATTTTTTTCTTACTATTCTTTTATTCTTCATATTTATCTACTCTTTCCATGGATTTCATTATATGTGTTGTTCTTTCATTTTTTATCGATTTAAATTGAACTTTTTCTTGTGTTTCCATTGATTCAAGTTTTTTTTTACGTAAAATTAAACCTTAACGAATAAATTAATGCAATTTAAACTCAATTCCCTCAAAACAATTTTGGCACAAACAACATTTATGTTTCCTGCTTTAACCATTAATAAGCACCACTTTTAGATACAAAGTTTAAACTCCACGCACAAAAAAGTCAAATCCGGAGTTTAGCCTTGATATCTAAAAATGACCTTTAAGCTACAGCTTATTTTTTCCAACCTTATTTGAGCCTATTTTATGAATAATAAATTTCGATTTGAACCCGAATAATTTGAGTCTAACTCACCGCACATAACGACCCAAAGCAATTAATGTGTGATATCGATTTGGAGGTGAAATTATTTCCTATTAGGCTCTAACACCCACCCAAAGGATATCCTAATTTGGGAAACAGAATTGTGCCTGAATGTGACATCAAAATCGAGTATTGCAAATAACGTTGTTTTAGAACAGACGTCAGAGGGAGAAATTATCAAATTTTGCCAAATCGTTGTTTTTTTATATTCCCGGCCTCAATCAGGAAGTAATAACTCTTTATATTGGCTCGTTTTATCGCCTATAAAATCACGAAATTAGGTTTGATGTCGGACATTTCGACTTGACACCGTCATTATGAATTTTATTTTTATTTAGGCGAAAATTGCGAAAAGAAGACCTGAATTGCCTTAATAATAGGCTATATAGAGTCCATTTCAAATAGGTGTTCATATAGTAAGCTGAGAAATTGATATACAAATGACACATTTATGTGGATGGAATAGGAAAAAACTGCCAATTCCTCAGCCTTCTAGAGGAATATGTATTTGAAATAGACCATATAACTACGTCATGTGTCAATGGCAAACTGCTGACGTTTCGACCATATATTTGGTTTTCTTCAGGGATAAAAATAGAATTTAATGCACATATAAAAGACATAATGCAAGACTAAAGCCACATACAGAAAAATATTTTGTGTATAAAATTTATTTATTAAATACAACATTAGGCAAATAGTTAATTTATACGTACTTGATACGTACCAGCACCCGAAAACGCTAATAATAGACAAAAAACCGGAAAAACTGGAGTTTGGTTTGAAAATATGTACTTCCAGCCATAATTGCCAAAGACGCAGCCCTAACATAATCCCCATAATTGAGAAGATTTCCAAATGTTTTCATATATTCCCGAAATTTAACGAAGTATTCGAAGCAGTTCAATATTTCCGAAATTTTACATCACTACCTGAGATCTCCCCCCCCCCCTCCAAAGTAGCTTCTTCGTTATATTTTTTTTTTACTTTAGAACCGAACCAAAACTGCTCCTAGGCTTTCAGACAGCCACTTTCAAAGCTCCACAATTCCATGCCAGACTTGAGGATGGACTGAGGCTCATAGGTGCCTAGATTTGATGTTTTCTTGCCATTTAAAATACATGAGAAAGATGCAAAATTAATTAAATAACTGTCTTTTGTTATTCTCAAACTTAAGGGTGGTTTCTGAATTTGATCGTTAGAGAATAAAAAAGGAATCCACTTTCACAGCATTTTGTTGATGTGAATATTAAAGGCAACAATTCCCGAGAGCAAAGAGATTTTAGTGTTTTAGTGAGACCAGTTCAGTTGATGAGTTGAAAAGTTGTAGCAAGTTCAATTAGAGATTTGCTGGAAAAGTGGATTATGTAAAGTTAAACCTGAGAGATAGTAACTCCTGAAGAAAAAAGAAAGATATGAGAGATGATCTAAGAAGAACCATCAGAAGAAATCCTGTTTAAGTGTTGGTGGAAAAGCGAGTCTGTTAAATCAGAAATATCGTGAAGAGGAAGAAAAATAGCAACACATAATACTAACTTCTGAAAAAGAAGGAAACACACCTGAGATGACCAGAGAAGGACCATCAGAGATTTTAGAAAATCCATGAGCCATGAGCTGAAAGTTATGACAGAAAACTCAAGACCCAAAAACTGAACTGGGCGACTTTTCAGTTTTAGGAGGCATCCTAAAAACGTGTATTGAAGAACTCAACTGTTTCATTCAAATTGTGAAATATGTACCATATATGTATTTTAATTATATTGATTGTTTAGCTTTTTGTGAAGATTTATAGGGTTTTATAGGGTCTTCTACATATGGTCTCATCCCAAGAGACCGACTCTGACATCAAAAAATATATATTGTAGCTTTTAGCGATATAGACTTTGTAAAAAGTAGGTGACCACCAATTTGTCGATCAACCTATCTACATACTAGTTTCGGGGTCTACCCCTCATCAGTACAGCTTTGGCTGGTCGACAAATTGGAGATCAAGAGTTCGCGTTAGCGTTAGAGCCAAAAATCTACCAAAAACGACATCCACCAGCGTATTAGATCTAATATTGCATGGTAGGTGGCCCTCAGTTCGAAAAGCAGCTCAATATTGCTTTGTACCACGCAGGTTATCGGAACCAGAACATTTGGTAGATTTTTGGCTTTAAGCCGCGAACTCACAGTCTCCTATTTGTCGACCAACCAAAGCTGTACTGATGAGGGGTAGGCCCCAAAACTAGTAAGCAGATGCAAATTGGTGACCACCTACTCTTTACACTTCGTTCTGGTTCCGATAACCTGCGAGGTACAAAACAATATGGGCTGCTTCTCGAACTGAGAGCCATCTGCCATGTATTATTAGATGTAATGCGCTGATGGATGTCGCCTGCTGCTGCTCTGTACAACGTCACCAGGCTGAAGTTAGATTCAGATTTAGATTCAATATTCAGATTTTTACAACGGACCAGATAAGTACTGAACATAATGAAAAAAATATATATAAATGGGTTACATATGCACTTTTTAAACCCTACTCGAGACTTACGCGAAATAAATTCGTAAGGGGTAAAATCTACCCCCTCTTGGAAAAGCAATCAAATTCAAAATTCTGCAAATATGACGTTGTGCACTACTCTAGTAAGGAGAAGGAGGCAGGCCTATATGCATATTGTAACACCCTATGTGAGATTCATTCGAAATAACTTCGTAGGGGGTATAAATTACCCCCACCCCGAAAAGAAGTAAAACTCAAAACAGCGCAAACCTGACATTGTGCACTATTCTAGTAAATAGTAGGAGGGAGGCCTAGATGCACTTTATCACACACTATGCGAGATTCATTCCAAATAACTTCGTGGGGGTAGAAATTACCCCCACCCCGAAGAGCAATAAAACTCAAAATAGCGCAAACCTGACGTTGTGCACTATTCTAGTAAATAGTAGGAGGGAGGCCTAGATGCACTTTATCACACACTATGCGAGATTCATTCCAAATAACTTCGTGGGGGTAGAAATTACCCCCACACCGAAGAGCAATAAAACTCAAAATAGCGCAAACCTGACGTTGTGCACTATTCTAGTAAACAGTACGAGGGAGGCCTAGATGCACTTTATCACACCCTATGCAAGATTCATTCGAAATAACTTCGGGAGGGTAGAAACTACCCCCACCCCGAAAAGCAATAAAACTAAAAATAGCGGAAACCTGACGTTGTACACTATTCTAGTAAACAGTAGGAGGGAGGCCTAGATGCACTTTATAACAACCTGTGCAAGATTCATTCGAAATAACTTCGTGAGGGTAGAAACTACCCCCACCACGAAAAGCAATAAAACTCAAAATAGCGGAAACCTGACGTTGTGCACTATTCTAGTAAATAGTATGAGGGAGGCCTAGATGCACTTTATAACACCCTATGCAAGATTCATTAGAAATAACTTCGTGAGGGTAGAAACTACCCCCACCCCGAAAAGCAATAAAACTAAAAATAGCGGAAACCTGACGTTGTGCACTATTCTAGTAAATAGTATGAGTGACGCCTAGATGCACTTTATAACACCCTATGCAAGATTCATTCCAAATAACTTCGTGGGGGTAGAAATTACCCCCACCCCGAAAAGCAATAAAACTAAAAATAGCGGAAACCTGACGTTGTGCACTATTCTAGTAAACAGTAGGAGGGAGGCCTAGATGCACTTTATAACAACCTATGCAAGATTCATTCGAAATAACTTCGTGAGGGTAGAAACTACCCCCACCACGAAAAGCAATAAAACTCAAAATAGCGGAAACCTGACGTTGTGCACTATTCTAGTAAATAGTATGAGGGAGGCCTAGATGCACTTTATAACACCCTATGCAAGATTCATTAGAAATAACTTCGTGAGGGTAGAAACTACCCCCACCCCGAAAAGCAATAAAACTAAAAATAGCGGAAACCTGACGTTGTGCACTATTCTAGTAAACAGTAGGAGGGAGGCCTAGATGCACCTTATCACACCCTATGCAAGATTCATTCGAAATAACTTCGTGAGGGTAGAAACTACCCCACCACGAAAAGCAAAAAAACTCAAAACACCGGAAACCTGACGTTGTGCACTATTCTAGTAAATAGTAGGAGGGAGGCCTAGATGCACTTTATCACACCCTATGCAAGATTCATTAGAAATAACTTCGTGAGGGTAGAAACTACCCCCACCCCGAAAAGCAATAAAACTAAAAATAGCGGAAACCTGACGTTGTGCACTATTCTATTAAACAGTAGGAGGGAGGCCTAGATGCACCTTATCACACCCTATGCAAGATTCATTCGAAATAACTTCGTGAGGGTAGAAACTACCCCCACCCCGAAAAGCAATAAAACTCAAAATAGCGGAAACCTGACGTTGTGCACTATTCTAGTAAATAGTATGAGGGAGGCCTAGATGCACTTTATAACACCCTATGCAAGACTCATTCGAAATAACTTCGTGGGGGGTAGAAACTACCCCCACCCCAAAAAGCAATAAAACTCAAAATAGCGCAAACCTGACGTTGTGCACTATTCTAGTAAATAGTATGAGGGAGGCCTAGATGCACTTTATAACACCCTATGCAAGACTCATTCGAAATAACTTCGTGAGGGTAGAAACTACCCCCACCCCGAAAAGCAATAAAACTAAAAATAGCGGAAACCTGACGTTGTGCACTATTCTAGTAAACAGTAGGAGGGAGGCCTAGATGCACCTTATCACACCCTATGCAAGACTCATTCGAAATAACTTCGTGAGGGTAGAAACTACCCCCACCCCAAAAAGCAATAAAACTCAAAATAGCGGAAACCTGACGTTGTGCACTATTCTAGTAAATAGTAGGAGGGAGGCCTAGATGCACATTATAACACCCTATGCGAGATTCATTCGAAATAACTTCGTGGGGGGGTAGAAATTACCCCCACCCCAAAATGGAATACAACTAAACTAGCGCAAACCTGACGTTGTGCACTATTCTAGTAAATAGTAGGAGGGAGGCCTAGATGCACTGTATCACTCAACATTTGATCAATGCAAGATTCATTCGGAATAACTTCGTGAGGGTAGAAATCACCCCACCTTGAAAAGCTTTGTTTGTTGCCAATAAAGTACTGTTGTTCGTGAAAATTGCAATTTAATCTTTTTTAATACATGAAATAAAACGCAAAAATTGATAATAGGGTACACTATTATAAGCAGAGCTGGGCAGTATTTAAAATAGGATTATTTTGAAAAGTTATTCAAGAACTTTTGGTATTTGAAGCATTTATTTCAATTACTTTTGAATTTCGATATTTGATGCTTGGTGTTTGAAATACTTTGTAGTATTTGAAATACTTTAGGGGTATTTGAAATATTTTATGGCATTTGAATTACTTGCTCGGCTGACGGCGATCAACGTCGAGCCGACCCATTGCCCAATGAAGTAGAGATGCTATAACTACCTACCTAATTTTTTCTCTCTGTTGAGTTCATCTATGCGTAGCCTACAGGGTGTCCCATGAGTACGTGACAATTTTTCGGGAACGTATAGGGCAGGTCAAAATAACGGTAATTTATCATATAACTTTTTTTCCTAACGTCACTCGTAGGGTGACATAGGTCCTCAAATACGTACGTACGTTGCAATCAATGTAAAGTTGTTTACAGTTTTTGGCTGAAAATTTTGAACCACTTTGTATTTATATTTGGACGATTTTTTGGTGTAATGTTTTACCGAAATAATAACCATTATTCGCCACTAAAACCCGGCTTCTATTCTTATCAAAAAGACAAGAACGGACTGGCCCCCCATTATTTTCAGCTGCATGCACCTTTATGGGAAACTCTCCAGATTTTGATCAAAAAAAAAAAAATCGAGAAAAATTGATATTTATTTAAACTGTTTAAAATACAATGTTAGATGCAGGTCCAAATAACAGTAGTTTGTCAGCTAACCTCTTCTCGCCACTCCTAACTGTTTATTAGAATAGTGCACAACGTCAGGTTTGCGCTATTTTGCGTTTTATTGCTTTTCGGGGTGGGGGTAGTTTCTACCCCCACGAAGTTATTTCGAATGAATCTTGCATAGGGTGTTATAAGTGTATCTAGGCCTCCCTCATACTATTTACTAGAATAGTGCACAACGTCAGGTTTCCGCTATTTTGAGTTTTATTGCTTTTCGTGGTGGGGGTAGTTTCTACCCTCACGAAGTTATTTCGAATGAATCTTGCATAGGTTGTTATAAAGTGCATCTAGGCCTCCCTCCTACTGTTTACTAGAATAGTGCACAACGTCAGGTTTCCGCTATTTTTAGTTTTATTGCTTTTCGGGGTGGGGGTAATTTCTACCCCCACGAAGTTATTTGGAATGAATCTTGCATAGGGTGTTATAAAGTGCATCTAGGCGTCACTCATACTATTTACTAGAATAGTGCACAACGTCAGGTTTGCGCTATTTTGAGTTTTATTGCTTTTCGGGGTGGGGGTAATTTCTACCCTCACGAAGTTATTTCGAATGAATCTTGCATAGGGTGTGATAAAGTGCATCTAGTCCTCGCTCCTACTATTTACTAGAATAGTGCACAACGTCAGGTTTCCGCTATTTTTAGTTTTATTGCTTTTCGGGGTGGGGGTAGTTTCTACCCTCACGAAGTTATTTCGAATGAATCTTGCATAGGGTGTGATAAAGTGCATCTAGGCCTCCCTCCTACTGTTTACTAGAATAGTGCACAACGTCAGGTTTGCGCTATTTTGAGTTTTATTGCTCTTCGGGGTGGGGGTAATTTCTACCCCCACGAAGTTATTTGGAATGAATCTCGCATAGTGTGTGATAAAGTGCATCTAGGCCTCCCTCCTACCATTTACTAGAATAGTGCACAACGTCAGGTTTGCGCTATTTTGAGTTTTATTGCTCTTCGGGGTGGGGGTAATTTCTACCCCCACGAAGTTATTTGGAATGAATCTCGCATAGTGTGTGATAAAGTGCATCTAGGCCTCCCTCCTACTATTTACTAGAATAGTGCACAACGTCAGGTTTGCGCTGTTTTGAGTTTTACTTCTTTTCGGGGTGGGGGTAATTTATACCCCCTACGAAGTTATTTCGAATGAATCTCACATAGGGTGTTACAATATGCATATAGGCCTGCCTCCTTCTCCTTACTAGAGTAGTGCACAACGTCATATTTGCAGAATTTTGAATTTGATTGCTTTTCCAAGAGGGGGTAGATTTTACCCCTTACGAATTTATTTCGCGTAAGTCTCGAGTAGGGTTTAAAAAGTGCATATGCGTGCATGGTAGTTTGTCAGAACCCATTTATATATATTTTTTTCATTATGTTCAGTACTTATCTGGTCCGTTGTAAAAATCTGAATATTGAATCTAAATCTGAATCTAACTTCAGCCTGGTGTAAAATGGAACATGCACAAAGGTGGCTGGAACAAAAAAAATATGCAATGCTGTTTTCAAGGGAAAACTGATCGTGAGAAAGGGACATATGTCAATGGTCGTAAAGGAACGCCCTACGCAATAAACGCAGACTAAAGGCGGCCGTTTGCGATGAATAACTGCTGCCCTTTAGGGGGGATTCTCGTGGCGTGGAATTAGGGAATTAAGATCCAGCTAGGGTTAGCGTAATGAACGGTTAGTTATGCAGTTGTACGGCAGAGCTTTAGAATTTTCTTTACGTAGATTTTATCGTTATTGGAGAAAATCTGTGGTATTAAGCACGTCTAGACGTGTACATTGAGCCCATCGAACTAAGGCGTAGGCGACTTCGACTGGTTGTTAACAAAACAAAACGGTTTTGTGTTTGAAGAAAGAAAAAACATAAATACTCATCGCGGGAAGATGTATTTGCAGAGGCGGCAGGATTAAAAGGTACCCAAGACCCCAAGACATTTGCAGTATTTAATTAAAAGGACACGCAATTTTATTTAACCCCCCTAGAATAAAACGGCACTGGTAACGCTCTTGACGAGAGCTATAAAAGTTTTATTAACGACGCAGTCTCCTGTAGATTTTCGTAAAACTCACAACAAACTCATCTGAGTAAAACATAAAACAGGAACGGGTTATTTGTCCGCTATTTTCTGTAAAGACATGATCCCCTGTCATCTCATTGAATCCTGCCGGGGCCTGCGGAGTCCCCCGGAAAGCATAAAGCCGAAACGTAAAAGTAGAGATTTGAGGAAACGACAGGGACGTTTCGGAAAGTAAAACGAATAAAGGATGGCCGTGCGACAATTCCCGAGGGAAATTTGCGTCTTTAGGTTCGCCAGGGTGTCATGTTTTCGTCCGAACCGAACGTATGGTGAATCCACTCTCTTTCGCCTTTAAACGTTTCATGGTTTATCTTTTTCCGAATCCCGGAGTGTGTTTTAAATTCATTTAAATACGAGGCAATTAATGGGAATTATCAATGCAGCGGGCCGAAACGGTCGTAAATTTCGAGTCAGTAGGCCGTAAATAATATCGTCGTACGAGTCCGGAATTTTTAACGCCAGTAATGCGCCTGTTGATGAGAGATTGGTTGTTTATGGACCTCGAGTGGACATTAAAGTTGGTGAAACAATGAACGCTAGTTTCTGGATACTTGATCCGAAAATCGTAAAGTTTGAAACCAAAACAAAATGTTAGAGAAACACTCACCGTTGATCTTGATAGGAGGTTATCATTTGAGCTGTTGCTTTAGGGCATCTCAATCAAGTATTGTTCCAGTATTCATTAATCGTCTTCTATGAAGAAACTTACATTCCACTCACACCCATGCAGCATCTCTTCTTTATTAATAAACCTGTAGGAAGAAAACAATGTTTATCATATATCTAATAGGTAAACGCAGCCCAAACAAATATTCTCAAAATTAAATAAGCAGTTTATTAAACTGAAGTTCAAACAAAAACGGGGAAATTGGGATTTGTGTAGGAGGGATTTTAGTAAATATTAATTGTAGACAAATTTTAGGTGTAAATACCTAGAAACTGTAATGACTAATTAATAAAAACTTACCTTTTTATTTTGAAGTATGGAAACGGAAAAAAGGACCCTTCCAGTCTAGGTTGGCTTGCGCCCTCTAGTGGGCAGAGGCGTGTACACCGGTTGTAGCTGCGCTGAAGTGGTGTAGAAATCTGTAACCCGTATTATGCATTGTGATAATTAATAATGTTTGATGTATTGATGAAGTAAACTACAAAACTACCCATTATCTAAATCTTTAAAAAGGTTAATGTTGTAAAGATTGAGTAAAGTAAAAATAGAGATACCTGCATATACTGAATTCACTTACAATTTTCTCGCACTCTCTCTCTCTCTCTCTCCACTATCTACGAAGACGCACAGTACCCCAAATTAAAAGTATTCCGATATAAGTACATTACCATGATCGAGCTGAATTGTTAAAAACTATCGCTTAAAGGCCTTTTTACATCTTAGGTTAAATGAAAGATTTTTACAGAATATAAGCAATACAGTACTTATAAACCTGAGATGTAGAAGATGCCTTTAAAGCCACCTAAAGAATCCCGGAAATGCTCAATATTAAATAAACATTAGGAGAGTTCGAAAACAAAGATTATAAAGTTGAACCATGTGTATGGTTGAACCTCATAAATAGTCCCCAATAAATGGTATTGGATTCTAGAAAAAGAAAATAAATAAACAAGATTGAGGCAAGGACTTTAGTCTGCATGTAGGTATATACCTATTATAATTTGGGAGTTTTGCGGCATAAACGTTAAGGATTCAAGCAAAGCTTTGAAGCGTAATTAAAACTAAAAGCAGTTAAACACATGCATTATCACTTATATTATTATACATACCGTTTTCTTTAGCAGGAAACGGGAAAAAATTATCATTATGCACAGGAACAGTGCAGGAAGGGAAAAGACGCTACCTTGAAAAAAACATGGCGCTCAAATACAATTGACTAATTGACTGCGTAGTTTTCAGTAGACCAAAAACTTGTTTCACCCTAAGCAGTCAATCTTACCTTCTTACCTAACACTGGATCTAACCACTTTAAATTGCACAACGAGTCCTAAATTGAGGTGTTTTGTTTAACTTTTCTTAACAGGAACAGCCATAATAGGTATGCATATATAATAATAAACTTCTGGAACTTTTAAAAAATTGAAATTGAAAGAAGAAACAATAGCCCAGTTCGGTAATTACATCCGAGCGCTCCGGACACAGACCATCTCCCAAAATCTTAACAAGCTAGAGTGAGACAGATTGATAACCCGAGCGCTCGGGATGTAATCGCCGAACTTAACTTATCTAACTGCTGTCACCAGTCATAGCTGCTGCCAATGCGACGCTGCCAAATGCCTTGCTAATTCGGTAAACCCTATATATCAAAAATTACTTATCACTACGCCGATATTGCCGATCAGTTATTTTACTTAAATTTTGATTGGAAATATAGAATGAGTGGGAAGAGTAGAAAACATGTCAAATACACTGTAGTGTTATATCTTTAAAATGCAAATACATTTTTCGCAATAATTTTAATCGTATTAGCAGATATATGTATGGCAACATTGTGAAATAGAAAATTACACCTTACTTAGGCAACCACATATACAGCGTTTAAAACTTTCCCGCTCTTGGTGAGAATTATTTATCGAACCCTTTCTATCATTAACACTCATTAGAAGACGCTTTATGAAGAATCGTGACCCGTAAAGAGAGAACTTCTGGAGAACCTGTTTATGGTTTATCGTTACGGAATAAAAGGTGTTCAATAAAAAAAAACTCCAAAATGATTTGCATGGAACTCTTCATGGAATTATTTTTTATGTTTTTTTTTATAGTTTAATATATTTTAAATTAGAAACTTTTGTTTCCAAAACACTCTAGAGCATTTTTTAATAACCACAGTATACTATAGGCCGCTCTTTTCACTGTTTATGTCTATAGCCTTCGATGTACCTACTACTACCCACTTTTCTTTGTTATGAGCAAAGAGTTGACTATTGCATAGGTTACTAAGTAAAAAAGTAAATATAAGAAACGATATATATTCAGTAGAAAATAAATATAAGCGAATACTATACATACATACATTTATAATAATAATCATACTAAAGAAACTAAATTAAAATGACGGTACAAAACAATTTTTTTTATATACAAATTGTCAGCAGTTTTTTTGCTCATACTTATACAAAATTTCACATTTCCTTAAACGCAAAACACACAAAAAAAAGCATCTTAAGCTATATAGCTTCTCCATCGTCGTGCTTTTCTTTCTCCACTCCCTTAAGTTCCATTTGTATGTCCTCCAGGGTCTTGCCCTTAGTTTCAGGCACGACTAGCAAGATAAATACCAGTCCAATAGCGCAGCAGGCGGCAAAGGCAAAGAAGGGCACCGATATCCCAAAATCGTCTTGCATGATTTGGAAGAATTTGGAGACTATGGTGACAATCACCCCGAACCAAATATCGGCTAGGCAAAGGGCGAAGGCTTTCACGCTTGTCGGGAACATTTCGCCCAGGAACAAGACCGGAATCACCCCCATGCCTACGTTGAATATTACGACGTACGCTAGGAGAGCCACCAAAGGGACTACTTTCAATTTTGACACGTCCAAATCCGTGTTGGAGCTGAGGAAGAAGTAGGTTCCTTCAAGGGAAAGAGCTACCCCTGAACCGATGATGGAAATAATCAGCAGGGGTTTACGCCCGATTTTGTCCACGAGAAAGCTGGAGATGAGGGCGCATACAAGTTGCAGCGTGAAGTAAATCATGGTGGCAGTAATAGGTGACATGTCTCCACTGGCCTCATGGAAAATGCTTTGAGCGTAGAAAGTTATCACTGTG
The DNA here is from genome assembly GCA_951812265.1 of Taphrorychus bicolor. Taxonomy (NCBI): domain Eukaryota; kingdom Metazoa; phylum Arthropoda; class Insecta; order Coleoptera; family Curculionidae; genus Taphrorychus; species Taphrorychus bicolor. Next base: position 33,044,369 of record OX638300.1, on the reverse strand, counting down.
GTACCGCTAAACTGTTGGATAGCTCGAAGCCCAAATACTATAATGGCAGCCTTTCTGTTGCTGGCCACGGTGAAGAGCTCATAAAACTTCCCGCTCTGCTCTTGTTCCTCCTTCACCGCCTCCATTACTCTGTTCAGCTCTGTGGACACGTCTTTGGTTTGCCGAAGAAGCTGAAGGCTTTTGCTCGCATCCTCAACGCGGCCTTTCATCACGAGATAGTATGGACTATCAGGCATAAACCAGAACAACGCGAAGAACAACGGAGGCAGTACTGAGCACACCAAAGCCGTTGTCATGATGTTCAAATAAGAACCGATTATATTGATCACCAACATTCCACTGATCATAGAGAGCTGAATACTGGACCCCAACAGTCCTCTTATGTCGTACGAAGCTATCTCTCCCAAGTACATGGGAAAGGCGGTAAATACCAGCCCGTCAGCCCAACCGGCAAGAAACCGGGCCGCATACAGCTCCCAGATGGTAGTGGCAAAAGCGACCATCAACCAAGCCAGTAGGTATCCGGGGGCTGTCATCAACATGCACGATTTTCTTCCTATTTTGTCCACCATGTAGGCAGTCATTAAGGAACCCGATGCCGCGCCTATGCAAGGCATGGAAGCGAGCCAGGACCCATCTTGGCTGGTAACGTTTATGTGCGACGTGGGGCTGAGGAGGTGCGGTAGGGATGGTGAGGGCCAGCCGAAGTGCATGGCACCCGAGATTACACCGAGGCATCCTATAAAAAAGTAAGAAAAATTTATTTTTTCTAGTTCTATAGCGATATTTTCAGTTTTCTTAACAGTTTACAAAATGGATAAGTAGGCAGTTGCTCTCAGCTACGAGTCGGACTCTTAGCTGTGAGATATGAAATAGACCAATGATATGGGCAATAGAGATAAAACAAATTCTCAGCAACTTCTCTTTTACTATCAATTTCTTTTTTTCGAAGTTCTACTATAAATAGTTTCGTAGAAACAACCTTTTACCTTTTTTATTGAGACGCCTTGTACAATATACTATAGTATCACAGCTATGTCTTTCGTATTTCTTTTTTATACAGCAATTACAACTCTAATTTAAATAGACATTTCAACAATATAGCTATAAGGTGTGCTGTACTTGGGCCATATATTGCGTTTAATTAGGTACCTGTATGACCCATAGGTTGCTTTTGCTGTAAAGGAAGCATTGAAATAATGGGAGGCTTATCAGTGACGATAAAAATGATTGGATATTGGTGTAAATTGTTGATGGCCAAGTCACGCATATAAGACGCATAACAATTTTTTTTACTTTTAATTTGTGTTGTATATAAAATGGAAATAATTTAACCAAAACTAAGACTCACCTGTGAATGTGGCTAAATACTGATATATGGCACTGCCTTCTTGAACTTTAAGCTTCTGAACAAGTCCGTAAATCATGATGATTCTTTTCGGTACCTGTCCAAAACTCTTCAGCTCTCACCAACTATAATAGGTATACCTAAAGTCAAAGTGAACAGTCTCCACTTATATACGAAAATTTTTGAAAACAATTCTATGGCGTGATTTAGGCTTAGGTAGGATCTTCTTCGTTAATCTTCGGCAAATTGCCCCACATAGACATGTGTTTACCCAGCACGTCGTTGGAGAGCTTATGAGGGATTTGGAGAATTCTCCATACGCAAACACTGGCCGGCGCGGAGGCAAACGCAACAATGAGCTTAAATTTAACGTATGGCGAGCAGCAGAATAAAAAAAGTGGGTCTAATTGTTAGATGCGAAGGTGGTAAACGAATCTGTAAACATTAATACTATACGAAGAAGTTTCTTTATATAATTATAGTTCTAATAACGTTGTTCTATAATAGATTCTAAGCAATGCAATACCGAAAACTAGGCAACGGCCTTCTCCTTGCTGACCACAATTGCAAGATTTTGAATTTGAAATTTTTTAAAACCTTCTAAACACTACACGGTGTAAAGTGTATGGAAAGATAAAGGTTGTTTAAATTAACACTACTTATAAGCAATTATTAGTTGATAATAAATAGCCATTAGGGAAGTTTAGGGAAATTGCCCAAAATGTGTAGTGACTGAGATGTGCTAACTAATAATGAAATTAGATCCTGATGACACGTTTTGGGTGCATGAAATAATATGTCTTATATAATAAAAATAGGACAAAATTTTACGAATGTGATCCATTAGCTATCATTTTCTAAGAACGTTTGTTAAATCAGTAGAACGACCCCATTTGGTATTTTTATTATTTTGAGTTTTGAGAACTTCATATGAAGATCAAATTCATAATTCTCCGAAACATCAAACAGTACAAAGTTTAATTTTGAAGTGATAATAGTTTATGTAATGTGTAACTGTAGATGTTTATTGCTGTACTTAGACCCCTGCAGACGTTCCAGGTAGAAAGTAGCAGGTTACTGTAAATATTGACTTATTTAGATACACGTCTCTGTGTTTTGCTGGGGCCATATTTGCACAAAGTACAGATTTGATAAGCCCTAGTTTAATATTATTTCTACCACACATACTATTTCTTGAAGAAGAACATCTATTGTTATCAAATCCTTCTGCTCATATAGTAATCATTATCACTCGCATGCTAAGTGTCTGACTATTGTAGTCAAATATTTGAAACAATTAAAAAAAGTGTATACTTAATGATTGGAAGATATATATATATATATATATATATATAATATGATTGAAAAAAAATGATGAAATTTTTTAAAAAAATAATTTTAGGTGAACATCTTAAAATGGTTAAGAATCGGCATACACTTGCATGTGCAAAATTTTACAATAATCAGATAATGATTTCATTAATGCTCTAAGTTTCCAGTCAATAGAACGTGTAAATAACTCTCTTATTTCACACCAAAGAAGGAATCGCAAACAACAAGAAATAATTTGATATTCACCATTCTATTCACATAAATTCCCAGTAGTAACACTATTTGTGGATAAAATGGAGAAAGGCAACTTCTTCTTTGTTTAACTCTCAACTAACATGTTTCGTTTGAGGTTCTGCAAGGCCGTCGCGAGCCATCTGCAGGAACAGGACCAGTTCAAAGCTCCTTCAGGAATGCAGGGATGCTCTAGAGCCACTGGCAGAAACAAAAAGAGTAACTCTGGGATGGGTTCCTGGACATAGGGGCGTTGAGGGAAATGAGCGCGTCGATGAATGGGCCAAGTATGGTTCCAAGACGTGCTTTACTGGTAGCTTAGGTACGTCTCTTACACCCTAAATTAGTGGGCATGGGAGAGTACAAGGACAAACTTTAACACAGTCAGGAATGTGTAGACAGATCAAGGAAATCTACCCTAACCCAGATAGATCCAAGGACTCGTGGCTACTTGGGAAAAGTCGGCAGTGCCTGGGAGACACTATATGAATCCTCACTGGCCTCTGTAGACTAAACAGACACATGCACATCCTAGGAATGGTGGACAGTCCATTCAGTGTGTTATAGGTGGGCGCCACAGGACACTGGAAGCCGTCTTCCTCCATTGAGAGAAGCTTCCGACTCTGAAATTGGACGGGATACTCTCCTTCATCGGATGGACGGGTCGACTCGTGGAGAGAATGAGGACTCAGGCAGAGGAGGGGTGGGTGGATCGGAGGACTGTGAATATATGACCATTAAGGCCTAGGCGCAAGGGATCCTCACTAGCCACTGCAAACTAAACATACACATGCACCTCCTAGGAATGGTGGACAGTCCACTGTGCACCCACTGTGGAACAGGGGAAAAGTCGAGATACCACTTTCTGGGAGTGTGCTATAGGTAGGCGCGACTGCGCCACAAGACACTGGAAGCCGTCTTCCTCCATTGAGAGGAGCTTCCGACTCTGAGATGGGACGGGATACTCTCCTTCATTAGAGGGACGGGTGGACTCGTGGAGGGAATGAGGGCTCAGGCAGAGTAAGGATGGGTGGATCGGAGGACTGTTAATATGGCCTTTAAGGCGTAGAAGCAAGGAATCCTCATTGGCCACTGCAAACTAAAGAGACACCTGCACCTCCTAGAAATGGTGGACAGTTCACTCTGCACCCACTGTGGAACAGGGGAAAAGTCGAGATACCACTTTCTGGGAGTGTGCTATAGGTGGGCGCGACTGCGCCACAAGACACTGGGAGCCGTCTTCCTCCATTGAGAGGAGCTCCTGACTCTGAGATGGGACGGGATACTCTCCTTCATTAGAATAAGGGCTCAGGCAGAGTAGGGATAGGTAGATTGGATATCCAATCTAGGAAACTAACCTTTAAGGCCTAGTCGCAAGGTTTCGGCCCTCCCAAGTCTACCACTACTACTACATCACTATTTACACAAATTGAGAGTTGCATAGATTTGTTTAAAATCAGTGGTTTATTGTATCGCATGTTGGGGGTCTAGCAATACAAAGGTCTTTGTTCAACATATAGAAACCTAATGGTAATTTTATGTTCTTGTTCAACAAAATCTCTTAATTTCAACTGGGTAATTTTTAAAATTAAGAAGTAGATATAAACGATAGTTAAAAAGTGATAAATTATCCATAATTTGCGATATATACTTCGCAAAAAAAAGGTGTCTAAAATCTAAGCAGGTTTACCCCGTATGTATTTTTTAGTGTTAATTAATAAACGTAACAGTATGTGTTGCGAGCAATTATTGGTAGCAAAAAACGGCTTCAAAAAGGCAAAAAAGTTCTTCCAAGAGGAAAATGTGATTGGACAATGAATCAACAACCTAAAACAAAGAAGACTAAGTTGCGGGGTCTAAATTAGTGTTTGTTCTCAGTTGGGTTGGTTGTGCGTCGAAGTGTTTAGGTTTGAACGCGCCTCAATAACATTGCTGAATCGATTAATCCAGAAGGAAGCGCAGTAAACACGGCAAAAGTTCATATCCGCCATTCCATCCACATAAATTCCCAGCAGCTACCGTAAATGTGGATAAAATGGCGAAGTACGCGTTTCCTTATTCGCAAAAATGTGTCACAAACCAATTAATTTGTGAGTATGAAAATTAAACATAAAAACAAAAGTCAAAAAAATATATTCTTCTTGGCTTAACATACCCTGTGCGCAGTACAGTAAACTGGACAAATGGCTTTCACTTAATTGATCAGACACAACGCCTAAGTTTATAACAGCGTTTTCAGGTTGTCGCTCTGTCTCAGAGTATTCATAGTTTTACATTTTTTTGAGAAAACAAAGAATGCTAATACTAGAGAGACATCAAAGACAATAAACTTTGAAGAAATTCTTAATTTAGCTTCCATTTGGTAGCAAAAAAGCCTCAGTTCTTTACCTTTATAGTCAATACCAAGAGAAAATTTTGGATGGCCAATGATTCAATACTCTAAAAGAAAAATGTAAAAGTCTCCCGTAAGTCGTGTTAGTGTCGTTCACAGTTAATTAAGCTCGCTGTGGGTCGAAGTGTTTAGGTTTGAACGCGCTTTAATAATATTGCTGAATCTATTAATGCTCTGAGTTTGTAGTCAATAGAACGTGTAAACACTTCTCTTATTTTACACCAAAGAAGAAAGCGCAGTAAACAAAGCAAAAGTTCACATCCGCCATTCCCTCCAAATAAATTCCCAGCAGCGACCAAAAATGTGGACCAAATGGCGAAGAAAACTTTTCCTTATTCGCCAAAAACCCGTCACAAATCAATTAATTTGTGAATATGAATTAAAGTAAAACCAAACGAAGAAAAGTCAAAAAAATATATTCTTCTTGCTTTAACCTACCCTGTGCGCAGTATAGTAAGCTAGACAAATTGCTCCCACTAAATTAATCGTTACCTACATTTACAACTGCGTTTTCGGGTGGTGGCTCCGTAGCAGAGCATTCCCATCCTCACATTCTTATTGAAAAAACAAAGGATGGGAATACTCTCAGACCAATCTAGAGCGCCAAACGCGTAAGATAATCTAACAAGAATTTCTTAATGTATGTACACAACAACTACCTCTATAACAACTTAACTCAGGAACAGAACTGTATTCGCAGGTTTGACATTTCGATAAGGCCATCAGTCAAAGCCGCTTTTGCAGAGACACCTTTAGCAACTATAAACCGCTACACTATCAGCACCCGTTTCATCATTGACGGCACTCTTTCACCTCCCGCTGTCCTAAGGGCAACGTGGGTCTAAAATTGCTTTTCACGTAGCCATTGAACTCGTCGCAGGGACACATGTCCTCGCAACTGTGGCATTTCAAACTGCGAAACGCGTCCAGCTGCCAAAAAATAGTATATTATACAACAAACATTTAATGAGAGTCGTTATTCTCGAGGGTAACGTTTGAGCCCACGAGCGAAGCGAGTGGCACAAGTTGCCCAAGAGAATAACGCTCATTAAATGCGAGTTGAATTGAACATTTAATGAGAGTCGTTATTCTCGAGGGTAACGTTTGAGCCCACGAGCGAAGCGAGTGGCACAAGTTGTCCAAGAGAATAACGCTCATTAAATGCGAGTTGAAAACTATACTTTATCCACGACCAAGATTCCAAGATTTCTCAAATATGATAGGTTACAGGTGCCACAAAGATAATTCACAATTTTAAAACCACGACTGGATAGATGACGGTCTAGTCGCCCGTGCATGTTCATTTCAATGCTACGAGGGTGGAGGGTAAATTACTTAATTTTATGGCCTATTTTAAGTATTTTTCAGGTAAAAGTTTTTTTTAGTGAAAAAGTGACACTGTAACCTGCATTTGTCTCAATACATTCTAATACAAGGATAATTATGTGCATGAACCCGTGGTAACTGCCGATTTCATGTTTAGGGCAGTTTACTTTTTGAGTTGCCAGTTGCCTACGACATGTTTTCTTACCATGACAACTCATTATTCACTTGTGAATTATGTTCATTATTCACAAGTGAGTAAAGATTATCATTAATCTTGAGAATGTACAAGAATAATGTGATTATTATAGTATGGTCGTGGATAAATATATTTTTTACGATTAATGGGTTATTATTAAATGGTTTTGCGCTAACCTGCTCCTGGGATACTTCCGCTGGTTCCTTGAACACGATCCAAATAACGCATTCAGAGCATGGAGGCGTGGTCAGGGACCCAAGATACGTGTAATACCCGCTGCTCTCAGGAAGTAGCCCCGCAGGGGATAAAGGAGCCAATAGCTCTGTCTTTTCACCGCTGTACTGAACTTTGCTCAGCTGGGCAACTACTTTGTCCAGTTCCAGATGCTTCCTTCCTGGCTATAAAACAACAAAAAAAATTGAAAGAGCGACCAGTCCAAAATGTCTTAGTACAGGACAATAAAACAAGATGTTTTGCCTTCTCTAACGAGACCTTCTGCATTTTGGTGGTTAAAATGTCTGTAAGGCTCGATGATGTCTCTTTATTTGTGTATTTCGAATTTTATAGAAGGCCCAGTTTCTAAAAATATATATAAAAATGTCATATCATAAAAAAAACTGTTGAAATTAGGGTACAAAAACTGAAAATTACATGCCAAGTCGTAAATTCCCCTTTTTTTCTCATTTATACAAGATTTTAAAATCGTTCTAATGTGAACTAGAAAGCAGTTGAAAACGAGGTGCCACAACCCAAAGTTTTGTCAAAATTGTTAGGTAAAAAGAGATAAAAATGTCGCTTTGATGTCCTGTTAAAAAGATTTTAAGCAGGTGAGAGATTACAAAAAACAGCACGAACCTTAAGGAAGACACCTAGGACGGCCAAACCGTCGGGGTGTTTAGCAGCTTCCTCAAAAGAATGGTATTTCGTGGTGTTCCAGTGGACCAAATGCAGCTCGCCAGCAAATTTCGCGCCGTTGACGGTGTGCTCTGACCCTTCTTCGTTTGTTTTGCCCCAATGACAGTGGAACTGCTCCAGACGGTAGACGCCTTGAAGGGGCCCCCCGCTGAGCTCTGTGAGAGTTTTCAACATCTCAATCACATTTTTCAACAATTATTAACCAATTTTTATGAGCAGTGTCAAGGTATAGTACGTTAGATTACCTTGATGTTCCATCTGTGTCTTCGGTCATTCCCATGGCATTAACAAATTTAATATAGATGGAAAGGTGTGACCTGCTCAGTGGTATCGACTAAGCAAAGCTGGAGATACATACCAGATCCGGTCCCATCGACGGTCACCTTCCAGCAATAGCCCGGATTGGAGAGCACTTTGGCGCTCTCTGGAATATACTTCCAGTTCAGTTTCCTGTTGGAGTTTAATTGCTTGAGGTCGACGGCCCTAATGTCGATCGGGCTCTGCCTGGCTCCCGCCGCCTCTGGATAGCTGTGGGGCCATTTCTCCGGACCTAAAAAAAGTGTTTTTTAAACATAAAGGACAAACTGTTAGAGTTAGTCGCTAAGAATTAGTCGGAGTGCTTCGGTGTAAAGCAGGCGAAAGCGTTGACATTTGACTAGCTCTATAAATGAAATTTCTCAATTATTTATTTTTTATTTATTTTAAGCACATTTTTCAATTTTTTTATTATAGAATGGAAATGTAATGAGTTTAACTAAAACAATGTTAATTATATCCTCTTATTCTTAGTTAGGAGGTTGTTAATGTTATTGTACCATTGCACCTTGCTATGATTTGTACCATGCTATGAAAGCATTGTTGGTTATTTCTCAGTTTGATATTGGATTGCAACACTGCTATAAAATACTGTAAATACAGTTCACTTTATTGAAACTTTTTGACCCAACAATGTCTAATTTATTTTAGGGCTGCCGATTTGAAATCGAATAATCGTAGGATCGGTAAGGATTGGTAAAAAAATTGTATTATTAGCCAATCTGCATAGTTTTGAAAATGTTGTTGACAATTATTTTTATTTCTCACATGTTCTTATAGTATAAGGCCCAATATGTAGTATACAGGGTGACCTTTTTCGAGTTAACCATGTACATGTCGGTTATTTGAAGAAGTACGAAGGTTAAATAAGGGCAAAGTTGCGCAATTAGATGTCTATAAAAATGACTTTTTCTAATTTCGACTGGTTTCGGATATATTTGCAAAAATCACAAATTTGAAAAATTGTTTTTGTTTTTTTCTAGTGTTAATTTAAAGAGATAAATAAAAATAATTAACGCTTCTTCTTAGCCACTTTTTGTTTTCTTCAACGTGCTATTTCAACGTGGCAATTCTGCATTCCGTGATATGCAACATTAATAAATCTTATTAACTAATACGTAGTCTTATTAATAAATCGATCAACTTTTAGGTTAAATTTTACTGAGTTTGTGATGTGATTGTAAAAATGAATTTGATACAATATACAATATAATGCTTACTGCGGTGTAAACGCAGCTAATTTTAACTCCTTTGGTCCCTTAACATAGGCAACCCTTTATACATGCCTGTTTTACTCACTTCCATGAGTACATTTGTTCAAGAGAAAGTCTGACTACTAGTAAAGCTAGTGGAGATGAGAAAATTAAGAAAAAGTTGTTTTCGGTACTAATTCAGAGTTACTTTAGCTTATCATGAATAAAAAAATACTGTGTTTAACAAAAAAGGGCAATGTACCACTAGAAAAAGTAATTGAAACTTAAATGCGTCATCCGCATGGCAATAGACAGTTTTTGTGGTGTGTGAAGATTCATCCCAATCCGACTAAACTATCAGTCGATAAAAAAAGTCTGGAGTCTGCGGTAGTCAAAAATATCATGACCTGACTTTATCAACAAATTTTAACGATCACATCGCAAAATCAGCCAAATTTAACCTAAAAGTTAATAGGATTATTAATTGTCGCAGGAATTTCAGAAATTAATATAAAAAATCCAGGACTGTATTTAAAAAATTAAGAAAACGAAACGTCGAATTTTAAATTTGAACATCGATCGAAAATCGTTAATATAAAAAATCGATGTTTCAGTATCGATCCAAATTGGTTCTCAATTTGAATCGATTCAAAAATCGATGTTTTTTTCTGGAGCATAGTCATCCATATTTTTTTTTTCTGAACATAATCTCTAAATAATTACCACACAGTATGAGATACACAAGTCGAACAATAGGCATGTACCTAACCAAAACAGCCAAAACAGGATACGTTATTACGCATTGTTTCATTAGTAATAACACATGTTGCGATTAGTTTTTTGTGGTTCTATTAAAGCTCAATTAACGAACCACTCCTGATTCAAGAGATTTTTGCAGGTAACTTATTTTTTGCGCATGGAAATTTTTCAACATCAAGCCACATGGTTAACATATGTACGGTAATATTGCCATGTTAACGATCCCATAGCGGATTGAGTTTCTGGCGGTTTCACGCCGCGGGCGGGTAAACAAATTGGGATTTTCATAACAATAAGTGAAAAAAAAGGAGATGAAAACAATTGCCTACGCATTGGCACGCGATAAATAATGTATAAACGGAATTGAATATACCTAAATAGGTCAGCTTAAATAATACATCACATCAAAGACGTACCTGTCGCGCGGTCACAATACATACGAGTACACACATGTTTTATTCAGGCGAATTTTCTTAAAAACCTTTAAAGTGAGGTATTTTTTGCCAAAAAAAAATCTATTTTGGCCGCCCAAAACCAATATCTCAATAAACAATTTCTCTTGAACCGATGCCAACCAGACATTTTCCTCAAAAATCATAATGACGTCATGCTCATTTATTTTGGTTCTTTCCTGGAGGGGACGTAGCAATTAGTGAGTACAAAGCACACCGGTCTTCTCCAAGGTTGCCACACAAATTGTTTAAAGTAGTGCGATGTGTTATGACGACCTTGAAAGAACAATTTCTGATAGACACCTGGGCATCGAACTGGAAACCTTGTTATGATGGGATAAAAATAATAGTCATATTCATAGCTTAAACTTCGACTGTCAAGGAAAAATGATTTAAGGTTTTATAGTCTTACAGGGTTGAATTAAAAAGTTTCCATTGCGTCCATGAAGCGACAATTTAATGGCTTGTTGATTAATTATCCTAAACGCTTTTGTTTAAATTCAATAAGTAATGGGGTCACCTGTTTATGTATATCACAACACGAACTTAATCTTTACCGCAATCTCTAAGGAATTAGATCCGGTTTAATTGGTGAGTTGGTTAAAAGAGGAACCAGCATGTCAGCTTGCAACAAAAGAAATGAAATGAAGAATATCAGTGGCAAATGAGGCTGCCATATGGTCAATAATAAGAGCCTCTTCACTGCGACGCTAATAAATTGGAAATCCGGTCAATCGTTACGAAAAAGTGCATTGTTGCGTTGCACGGACCTCATAAGCGTGAGTCCAGTCTTTTAATCGCTTTCCTATAATTAGTCCAGTGTGATCGCTTTTTTATCCGTTGCTGGGTTAAGGTTACCAGCTGGGGTGCGGTTTAGTTAACCACTTTATTTTCATGGTCAATAAGTCACATGTCAATAGCTCGAGGTTCGTAGTTCTATTAACAAACAAGAAAAAATCCAACAGGCAGACCACATCAACAACCAAGTAACAAAGGGCGATGAAAATAATTGCAAATTTCAACGATTTTGAAGTAAAATTTACACATTTTCTAAAAATATTTATATGAATGAAGATTATTTTTAGGTGTATAGAGGTGCTTCTGGAACAATTTTGAATTATACTCGACAGCCACCAGGATAAAACACAATCCAGGCAACTAAAAGTAAATGAGAGGTTTCGATGTTTAACCCAAAATATCGTGGAACGTGCCAACCAGGAACAAAAAAAATATTTTAATTTGCTGATGGAAAAACAAGACAATTTGGCTTTATGCCTGAAAAAATAAATAAAATAGCCCCTCCCTACACTTTTCATTGAACGAAAACTTGTCAAGTATCGTTTAAGAAAGAAAATCAAGATGAAAATATTTTAAAGTGTCCATTCACAATTCTGAATAATTCTCCCTTACAGACTCAGCCTTTGGTGCTGAAATCTCAACAAGTATAAGTAGTATTAAGTAATATATAATATAGACGAAGATTGTCCTTCTGAATTTAAGGGCAATTAGCAATCGTCCGATTAATTAGGAACAAACGTCATTGATCACGATGATGAATCTTTTATGCTGCAGGTGGATCTGTTACACCCCACATGATTCTGTTAAGCCGGAGTCCCATGTACCCGTCAGTTTGATGAAAAAACTTCTGACGTCTCCAATTTTGACTAAATGCAGACTTGTGATTAATTAGAAATTCTTAAAAAATAATTTTTCGGATGTTTTTCTCTAGAGCGACGGATGCATGGAGCTTTAGCTTAATATCTCAGATCGAACTCAGATGAATTCCGTGACATCATGAGGAATGTGACATATATGAATCCAAGCTGACCGTGGTGTCTCTGAAATGGTTATTAAACCCAAAAGTGTAAACCAAGAGAACAACGAGCAAGAAGGGCTTTGCCAGACCACGATGAGAGTAAGTCTCGAAGAGTGAAAAAAGTCGATCCAGTCACACAAAAAACGTATAAGAATGAAATAATAACTGATTAAGAAAAAAATGCAAATAAAAACAAGCATATGGATCAGTGGGTTTTAGAGGTTAAAAGGGTGTAAAACAGGTGAATTTAGAGGATGTAAGAGGCGCTTTCACCTTCTAAGCAAACCAAAAATAAGAAATGGCATTCGGATGGATGCAACTCCGGTTGAAGCCTATAACTTATTTGGATCTGAAACAATAAGCGAGGGACTTCTATTGGCTGCACCACGACGGTTGTCATGACAACCGCAGTGTCATTGTGGACGCGCGTCAAGACCTATTAAGTTTTATAGTGTTTCCCAGTAAAATACAGACATCGTGTGTTCAATGCATTCGTTTGCTTTTTGATTGTCAAAAGAATTTCTGAGATACGGCGTGACCATTTGAAATCATTAAACGAAAATAACATTTCAAAGGTTTCAAATGACAATAATAAGGGAATGAAAAACAAAACTTGATGTCCAAGTTAAACAGTAGAGTAGAGAAATATTGGTGTCAAGGGAAAATAATACAGAGCAAAATAAAGGTTTTATTGTATAATTTTATATATGTATTATATACCAAGATTGTGAAGTGCATTATTATCACCTGAACTTTAAGTTTTCCCCTCCCTTTACGTAAATAATTGTCTCCGGTACATAGTGGAATCATGGATCCGTAATCAGTGTGAACGTTTTTCGAGTTTAACCATAGAGATCACTGCTATTTTAAGATGTACAAAGATGAAATTAGGACAAAAATTCTCAATTAAAAAATCTCAAAGTCTATAAAAATGACGTTTTCAAAGTTCCAAAATTCTGTGTGGTTTCGAAAAAAAATCGAAATTTTGAAAAACGTAAATTTTTCTAGTCTTAATTTAAAAAGAAAAAAAATAATACTTACCCCTTTTTCCCTCTTCAACGTAGTATTTGCAAATTAAAAATTAGACGTTTCGTTTTTATGTAACCATCATCAACTTCATTTTTTTTTCATCACGGGCCTGAATTTTTAATCGGATTCTAAATCTCCTTGCAATGCGATAATTAATAATTCTAATAAAAAGAACTGTTCACACATTTTTCAATTAGCAATTTTTGTCTACTTTAACCGACTTTCTATAACTCTTACCTAATTTGAATATATCACGGTGAAGAGAGAAAAAAGTGGCTATAAAAAAGTGAATAAAAACGTTTTGTCAAATTTTGTCAAACGTTCGATTTTTTGCGAATCTTTCTGAAACCCGTCAAAATGTTCAAAATTTGAAAACGTCATTTTTATAGACTACTAATGATGCAACTTTATCCTGATGTAACCTTGATAGCGTAAAATTCTTAAGGGAGAAAAAAACGATTATAAAACAGTAACCGATGATTCTGTTAAGCCGGAGTTCCATGTATTCGTCAGTTTGATGAAAAAACTTCTGACGTCTCCAATTTTGACTAAATGCAAACTTGTGATTGGTTAGAAATTCGTAAAAAATCATATTTATATGATTATGAATGATGATGACACATTATTTTTCTAGTCTTAATTTAAAAAGACAAAAAAAGAACATGAAGTTGAAGAGGGCGAGAAGTGGCTACAAAAAAGTGAATATAAACTCAATTTTTGTCAAATCTTCAAATTTTTGCGAATATTTCCGAAACTCGTCAGAATTTTCAAAATTTGAAAACGTCATTTTTATAGACTTCTAATGACCCAACTTTCAAAAAAACAGACGCACGGTACAAATGTTAGTCTTAAGAAGAATACGAAATTATTTGTGTTTTAATTAAGAAAGACCTATGTTAACCAGGATTACGAGAAAATCCAGAAAAAAAAACGAAATGAAGAAAAGTAACCAATTTTTCGAATTTAATCCTTGAATATTTGGAATAGAGAAATATTCTGAATGTTTTAAATAGGGAAAATTTTATAAATCTACGCATCTGATATGACAGAAAAAAAAATAACTACAGGAAAAAAAACAAATTTGTTGATGATCCATATGATCAAAAATATTGTTAAATTGTAGGTCCCTTGTTCCTATACAATTTTCATACCAAAAATATTGCAAAAGAAAAATGTGGTCTTATCACATTATTGCACCACTTATATAACAAAAATATAACTCGTAATAAATACCAAGAAAAACATAAAATACAATTAACTTTAAATCGCAATCAAAGAGACAATCAACATGGAAAAATCTAAACCATTTCAACGTAAAAATAACCCCATTTTGGACACGCAATGCATGTTCCATTTTCCCATTAAAATTAATGTGCTTGTCATTAACAATAATATTGTCCAGCATTTTCCACAAAAGAGTACCATTTTTCCAATAACGCATCGACCATCAATCACAAAATAAAAAATATATAAAAGAAAAAGAAAACTTACCATTCTCCTGATTGTATCCCCATTCCAGAGGCATCCTGAAAATAAAATAAACGAAAATTATTGGCACTTCAAACTTCAAGGAATGACACTCCGTATATTTAAAGCAAGTTAATACGCATAATAAAACCTCCCACACCATAAACTCAAGACGGGAATCGAGAATGAATTAGTGGGGTCATTAGTCAAGTTGCGAAACGCCGATTTTTGGGGACGCCGCGCTTGCCAGATCCGACATCTCTTGGAATAACTTCAGCAGTAAGCACTTGCAAGACCGCACCAAAAACAAGCGCCTATTATGTGTACGAGTCTTTTGATGGGCGCATAATTGGTACAATGTTTAGCCGGAGGCCCGAGGTAACTGGCACACCTTTGATTTGTTAGTGGAAAATTTTTGTTAGTTAAAACATAAATCATCATAGAAAAAAAATTGGAAAATGATTTCATCAAAACAAGCTGAAAAAAAAACTGGTCCTTAAGGAGGTCACGAGCTTCGGCCCATATAAATGCATCTCTGATGAGTAACTCACCTGCAGCACCGGATTCAAATTGCAAAAGAAAACGGAAAAATGCGACAAACAAAACGCGTTTCCTGCTGAAAAAGCTCCTTTCAGTCGGTCCAATCGGTTGCTTGTAAATAGACAGAGCTCGGGTCACTACTCGGGTAAGTTTATGTCTGCCTTGGAGGATGTTTCTGCCCCCACCACTTACCAAAGCTGACTACGGGAAGCCCACGCTACTACTGACCCGACATTTATTTACATTCATCTCCCGATTAAGCTCTTCGGAAAGGAGAGAGACGCAAGAGGGACCGTAATGGTCCGGTACTTTGCGTCCTTGAATATAGAGAAACCGGTGAAAGAATATTTTGACTTAACCGAAATAATTTTGCAATAATTATTTTTTTAAGGATTTATGCTAATTAAGTACCTGACCCTGTCATGAAAATAATAATTACCAAACAGCTTAATGAAAAAAAAAATTGGAAAATTAATAACTTGACGTAGAACAGTTTTAATTTATTTTGGTTCAATTAATTAATATCAAAGGCAAAGTGCATTAACAACAAAAAAATATATAATCGCAAACATATTATTGTTATGAAATGTATCAGGCCCCAAGTATACTATACAATAAAAGGAAATCAAAAAGAAAATATCTTCGTACATTAGAACACATTATAATCTACATAATAGGAGGTCATAAAGGTGTAATTACTGACCTTCTATACCCGCCTTGAGAACAATATTTTACCGCTTTCCAGTTGGGGTTCTATTCTATTTTTTTTTTTTTTTTATAATTGATTACCAAGCACACCAGTTTGACAACGCGATGAAAATTGAAACTGCATACTAATCCACGCTCATCTATTTGCAGTAAAAATTTTGTTAAAAGCGTCAGTCAAGTCACACGGATATCTCATTGAATTGCAAAAAAGTCTCATGTTAATTTTAAGTATATACTAACCATCGAAGAAGTTGAAGCCGCAGTTGAAGTCTTCTCCCTGGGAATAGTCACAGAAACCCCCATCAAAGCAGCCTGCTCAATTACAGCTCTGTTCTTCCGCAACTCTGCATCCAATTTCTCCCGTTTGTTCACTCGCAGATGCTTGGCAATGGTCTCGGTGGGTTCTTCCAAGCCATCTGAGATTTTATAGTAGACACAGGTGGAATCCGGATGGAGAATTGCTAAATATATCCTTTAACATTTAATTAGGAAAATGCTATCTCTGAAATTCACTTACTTTGCTGAACCACTGCCGTGCAAAAGCTCCTGCAGTTTATCGAAACTAAGAGGATCGAAGCTAGAAATCGGCACAAAAATGCTGTCAAACTCATCAGAACGTTTCGCTTTTGCTCGGATAGTGATCGTTTTCAAGTCTGAGTTGTAGTTGTAGGTAGGATTCCAGTATGCCTTTACTAAAAATAAAAACAAGAATTATCGAACTTTTTGGTGGGAAGAGGTTCAACCAACCTTCGCAAAGCTCAAGATACACTTGGGCGGCCTGGATGGCTGTCACCTCGCTAGCACCAAGACGTTGGAATTGTTCAATCTGAAAGCAGTTTTGCAATAAAACCAATGTTGTGTTTTTGCCTAGATAGTTAGTAATAGTTTTTTTTAACATGGTGAATATGATTCTCTATGATGATAGGAAAATAAGACTCATTTTCCGAACGGTAAAAAGATCAGTTTTACTCTCCTTAATTCAGTAACTTGGCCGAAAAAGGAACATTCTTTGGAAAAAAAGGTGTTATTTAATTAGGTGTTAGTTTCTCAATAAAATGGGAACATTTCTTTTCGTTTTCTTTTTTTTTCTAATGAAGTATTCGTTCTGAGGAGACCTTCCTAATTAGGTAGTTTTAGGGAAACACAGTCAAAAGACTCTGATAAGTTGAAGAAAGAGGCTTCCTCAACATACCTTTGGTAGTTAAACTTACGAAAACGAAACTAGCAAGGATCCAGGATAATCTCTGATAGGGGCGATCCCACCTATTCATTGATTGATTCCAAATTAGTGGTCCCAAGGGGGGGGAGGGTTTCTTATTTCCTATATCCTACCTAAAGGCAAAGGGATGCAAGAAACACGGGCGACCAACTTCTTTAGATGTTGTATTAATAGAACGTGAGGCCTGTGAAGAAATTTGTTTTCAAGAACTAATATCAGGTCATCATATAATATATTTTTTAGCATCAGGGATTTCTGTAAGTCTATTTCTTCACTGATCCTTTTCTTCGATTTCTTTTTCTTATCAATAACCATGGTTTCCTGTATTGAAACCTGGCTGATCAACAGACTTGAGCAGCACTCTCTCTAGGTCTGCAGCTTTTATATTCAGTTTGTGTTCTGGTACTTCTAGCAACCAGTTTGAACCAGTTTATACTGTTAATATAAACTCAAGCAATGCAAATTCTTGAACCTCCGCTTTTACTGGGTTTTCCTGCAGTTGGGCGGACCTTAATTTTATTCCTTCTTTGTCAATAAACATTTTATTAATCTTCCGTTTCTCTTCACTCACCTTCAAGATAATTGTACCTTCAACTTCAGTAACAGTTTCGACAATAACCACAAAATATTTACCTTGTTCCCAAATAGTTAAAATGTCTGTGATTTCTTCTTTATTTCCCTTCTTTTTCATATTTCTTTTCTTAATGGTCTTCTTTTTGAGCTTCCATTCTTCTATCACAGTGGTGTGCTCCACTTCTTCAGGAAGTTCTTTGACAATCTTGGCTGAAAGCTTTTCTAGATTTTCCTGTTCCAGTTTCCAACTCTCTTTTTGCATGAGTTTTGTGATTTCTGTGGTTTCCTGTTGACCTCCTTTTTGTTTCTTAATCTTGTGTTGCTTAACCACAGTTTTCTTAGGTATCACGCTACCTTATTTCACTTTTTATTTTCTGTCTCTTTTGCATCTTTTCAAATCGTCTAGGCCGAATCTTCGATCCTAATAAATTATTTACCATCAAACATGATTCAGTAATTGGCTCTTCAATCCCATTCAATCTGCTTGAGATAGACGTAATTATTGAAGAAGATGGGGATTCAATCTGCCTGAGATATATGTAATCGTTGAAATTTGGAGTTGGCTGAAATTGTTTTGCTCATAGATGGCCAGTTTAGGATTACTCCTGATCTCTGATTCAGGATGTGAACAGAGCTGGTTCTTAAGACTGTCTCGAACCCATTATCCAAAGTAAACATAAAAGAAAATATCCTGTAGCATGAGACAACATCATATTTTCCCTTCATGAAGATATAAACTGAAGACAGTTGGGGAATACTCTCGGGAATACTTCTTCACCGATACACAGGTTTATCGAACTGGCTAGATTCATTCAAAAATGTAAGAAATAGGTAACTTTGTAGCATTCAAAAATTCAATTCAATTTCTATCAGGAAGTTCATAGTGTCACAATATGAATTGAAAAGCTGAATCACTGGATAGGGCCAAAATAACATTTCCTCATTTTTTTTTATTTTACTGTTTAGTGTGATGTTTATCAAGTGGTGGCACCTCCTCACGTCTCCATTAACTGCCCTGAAAAAGGCTGCAAAAAAATGGTCAAAATGAGGGCAAATTCAAAAAAGATTGAAATCTTCTTATTTCATCCTCATCCAGTGATTCAACTTTCCTCTTCAATTCCTATGTTACTTGTAATAATTAAAATCATGTCAAGTATGATAAACAACGTAATTTCCAAAATGCTTAAAAATTCCTAGCTATGTTTTGTATATTATGCCCATACCCTCAATGAATCTGATGACACTGCATTTGCACCTTGAGGTTCAATGATCATGTTTCCAAACATTGAGTATCCAGATCTGGCAATAGCCAGGCAGTCACATAAGACATGCTCAACTGTCTCGTCATGTTCCAAGCACAGCTGACACTCCATCTCTTCAGCCAGTCCGAGTCTGTGCATGTGAGATCTTAGGTGGCTATGTCCTGTGAACAGTGCAGTGGCCACTCTGATTTGTCTCTTATTTAATCTGAGGAATGCTTGGGCAACTATGTTTTAGGTGTGGGGTACCTAAGTTTTATGTTTTCTTTTTTCTTATATATGAGGTAATTCAGCTTAGTACTAAGAGCAGAGTTCCTGTATATTGCCTTAGCACCAGGGCCTAATGGCAGCCAACATGTATTTTCAAAGTGTTGTTCTGAGTGATTGTTGATAGCCAATAAAAGGTGAAAATTGAAGAGAAAAAGATGAAGACCTTAGGGCACATGAGGTATGATATTATGTGCAACTATGATATAATACAGTGTATTTGAAACAATGAACTAGGAAGGTGCAAAATTCCATTTAGATGTTAAAATATGTGTTGTAAAAAGGGCCTATAGTACAACACTGTTGGTTCAAATGTGTATACCTCCAATAAAATAGATCATGGCAACCTGAACTAAACTGAACTAACTTACCAAATGATTATTCATCTTCAGTAATTTCTAATTAAAAGGAAAAAACTAAAACCATAAAAACATGTAAACATTAAAAACAAGTTGAGGTTAAGAATGACTTTAATACCGAATTGTCTCTGTCCTTCTTGCACTCATCGAAAAACAGAGACAAAACCCAGTAAGTGTGGATTTGCGCCATCTATTAGTCTTTCTAAAAAGTACATTAAAATTTCAAAATCCCCATTATCATGCCCTTACATAGTTTATTACTAGTTTTTTTTTTGAGTTGGAGTTTCAGCGGTTTTTATTAATTATATATCTTTACGGCACATAGATTCCTTTGGACGGTATGCTTTTCTATAAAGAGTTTTGGATTGAGAGAAAATTTGTCACCAAGTCCCCAGTCTTTCGAATTTCGAATAACGGCAGTGGTGGCGCCATCTCACAGTTAAATAAAGAACTTGATCTAAGACGCTGTGAGCGATCTTTTTTTTAACAGAATAAATATTAATTTACTAGAGGGCGCCACACAAGAAATTTAAATTTACCCGCCAACTAACTTGCTCAGTTTTTCACACAAGATCGAAAATTAGGTTCAAATTAGTAAGCTGATGCTACATTTAACTGGAACATTGTTCCTATGAACTTCTATGAACACCTAACCAACCTAATGCCTTTAATTTAAAGTTTAAAAGAAACTTTAATAGGACTATAAAAATACTTACATGTATTTGTTAAGTTATATATTTACCACTTTGTTTTGATACATTAATTGAGCCTTAAAAAAGCTAAGTACATTTTTTTCTATACTTTGAAACAATCTGATCCCCATCAAAAGAATTTTCCCACGGGTGTCTAAATAGCCGCACGCCCCTGGGGAACGCTATAAATAAACCTTTGGGCCCGAAGCCTTACTCCTTCCTCTCTTTTTTCCCAATCCGCGGCGCTTAACTCGTTTTCGTTTTCACTTTCAGGCAGCTTCAGGCAGGCTTCGCCGCTTCAATCAGTACCACATGCGGATTTATCGACGGTAATACCAAACATCAGTTTCCTATTGGCAAAGCTGAAATACGCGCGCGAAAAAATACTCTTGTTTTTTTTTTTCAAGAGACTAATATGCTAATTTAGCTTCGGTACAATGCGCAAAGTGGTGGTACTGGCAGTGCTCTGTCTATGGGTACTGGGCTCAAGGGTGCGAGGACACACCAGGAACTATTCGCCCCTGAAATGCCCCAAGGAGTGCTACTGCTTTAAAAGGACAGTGAGATGTATGAAGCTGGAATTGGAGAGGATTCCTCAAGTGTCCGAACGGACTGTGACGTTGTAAGTTTTCTTAAGTTTTCTCTTAAATGATGATCCGCCCAGCTGATCGAATAATGAGATAATCGGGGTATTAATACATTATTATTCTGTTAATATAAACGCGCTTAGAAAATCGATTCGGAATTACGAGGCGTTACATCCTGCCAATCAGCATCAGGCCCATCAGGCGACGCATATAATGTCCTAATGAGTAATTTGAGACAAAATTACAGTTAGTACACTTTCAGAGCAAAACAGCAATAAAAAAACGTGCTAAAATCGATATAGTTGTAAAAGTGCTTTGGTTTTATTATTGCAAACATCAAAAAAGGTCAATTGCAGTGAAAACTCAATAATATGTCCATACAATACGAATGCCTCCCATTTTTGGAATATTCAAGTTCCGCCGCTGGTTCATACTTCAAAAATATTAGATGGTAACAAATTGTTATTCCAAAAGCTAAAGCCAATGTTAGTTTTATCTATAAAGTTTAACACTCGGCCCATTCCAGTATCTAAAAATAATGCTTTTACGCAATAACAGTCATGTTTAAGAATTTGATGTAAACCACATCTTCAAGATTTTAACAACCGCGATTAAGAGTTTTTGGCACATGTGTAAGTGGTACTCAAAAAAAAATCAAACAAAGCTGCTTACTGTTAAATTACGTCACTTAATCTTTACAATCAAGGGGAATGAAAACTTATTGCAATAACATGATAAATGGTATAACAGCAGTTTGTCTGTCAATAATGTTGACCTTTTGGCCCATCAGAATTGCTTTCAGGCGCATCTGCAGCCCTTCTACATTATCGCTTTTGATGATGTCACAATCAAGCCCAATTCAGTTTTATTGTTAAAATTACCAAAAACAAAGTCATTATAAGTTAAACAGAACGGGCTAGGTCAAAATGAGTTTATCCATAACGAACCCAATCAATATAACTACAAAACAATGGTTCCATTAAGCTCCGAAAAATAGCCGCGCCACACCCATTTGAACCCAATCACGCGTCCCAAATAGCAAAAAGGGCCCGCCCTGCATGACGAAAGCCTGAAATTGGATCTTCATTTTGATAGATTCTCTTTTCTTTTTCAGAGACTTGAGGTTCAACCGGATCAGGGAGATTCCTTCAGGATTATTCAAGCCAAACGTCGGCCTAGCCACCCTGCTTCTCAACAACAATCTTTTGACCACCCTCAAGAACGAAAGTTTCTTGGGGTTGTACAATATACTCAATTTGTACTTGTACAAAAACAGAATATCGTCTATAGAGAGCGGCACCTTCAGGCACATGAAACGACTCGAGAGGCTGTAAGTATTGCTGAATGGTGTTTTTCTTTAGAGGAATATGATCTCATGCACTCGTGATCATCAGCCATGTTTGCTTTTGAAGAAATCACGACCGACGGGCAAATAAACGTAGGTGATAAAAGCGGCCTGCAGCTGTTGGGGAAGTGGGGCAATAAATACTGCACATCTGGCTGTCTTGAGTTAGAGACTGGTTTATTATGCATTGCCATTACCACATGATTAAAAAAAAGTGTATTTACACTTTAAAAGTTCCAAATTTATACTTCAATAATCAATTCTATGGCGATTTCGTAGTTTTATCACTTTTCGTTCAACATTGACTGGGCTTCCCCTAGTTTGAATAGAAAAGCGGTGTCCCCATTTGTCACTGCCTCTACGCAAATAACTAACCGTATTATACTAATCTGTAATGTTAACCCACCTTGCTGAGCCGTTAAGGCGTCGGTATGCACCAAGGTGTAAGCACAGTTATGTTTTTTTAATACCCTATTAATAACACATATTTTTGTTTGCAAAATAGGTACCTCCAAAGCAACGAGCTCCACAAAATCGACGCTCCTACTTTCTCGGACCTACCGTCTCTAGACCAATTGTAAGTTTAGCCCCTAAAGGGCTTGTACAAAATCAACAATCAACAAGTTTTATGCAAAAATTTTTTACGTTAATATTCAGATGTTAAGTTTTAAAACGCACAAGTGTAAGTGCTTTGATAATAGTACCTATATTATGGAAATGATAAGACGCTTACAAATAAATATACTTCATAACATAAAAAGAACAATAAGTAATAAAATAGGAATAAACAAGGGAATGAGTCAAACAAAGCAAAAAACCTTCGCCATTCTATCCACAAAAAAATACTTCAAAAGGGGGGTGACTACACTCAACTTTAGTTAACAGCGTTATCCTGTGCCTAATTGATAGATTTTTGTAGTTAATCGGAATAAAAAACAAGACTATACCCATTAGGTACCTTTACAATAACCGCATCAAGCAAATTCCTCATGGCGCTTTCCACAACTTGCCACGGCTCCGCAGGTTGCGACTGGATCACAATTCCCTTGTATGCGACTGCAAAATGGCCTGGCTGTCCCGCATGCTCACGAACAGTCATACTGTTCTCCATGCTTCGGCCAGCTGCGCCCAACCCACTGAAATGAGCGGTCTAAGTATCATCAAAATGGACCAATCGCACTTCCATTGCGGTACCACCTCCAATCCGCATATATCGATGTCCTAACGAGCAAACATTATTTTAGAGCCACCTAAAATCATGGAAAATCCTGAAGACGTCCAGATTATTATAGGAGGTACTGCCACTTTTAAATGTTCTGTGCAGAGCGACGAGGAACCTTCCATTGTGTGGATGAAAGAGGAAAAGGAACTAGTGCCTGACGATCGAAAATATAAGCTTATGGATAATGGTACCCTGATGGTGCAAAACACTGAAGAGGCTGATGCTGGATATTATGAGTGTCTGGCTAAAAACCCAGAAGGGGAGGTGAGATCCAGGCCCGCACGAATGGTGGTGTATCCACCATTGAACTACCAAAATGAAGATCGAGTCTCTTACGGTATAATTTCTTAAGGTATAATTTTTGCTAAAACTATAATAATATACTTTATCTATAAGATGCCCCAAAAATTATCAAATCTCCAAGCAGCGTTTCGGTAACACCGGGTTCCCAGGCAGTAACGTTCGAATGTCGAGCGGTAGGGTACCCCGACCCCATAATAATATGGTCCCATAATGGACGTCAGTTGGCACCTTCGCCAAGACATCACTTTCTCCCAAATGGTTTCCTGCAGGTTATCAATATTGAGGCTTCCGATCACGGAACTTATAGGTGCGAGGCCTATAATAGCAATGGAAGAGTCTACGCCGAGGCTGATCTTCTCATCAAAGTGGCCCCCATCTTTACCCTGCAACCGGAGAATGCCGATACTACAGTCGGGGGAACCATCAAACTCCAATGTGTCGCCTCTGGTACCCCCCAGCCTGTGATCACGTGGTTTAAAGACGACTTGGAGGTTATCTTCATTTAAACCTAATCTTTTCTTTAACACATCACATGCCTTATTATATTAGGTACTACCCATCGATTCACGAGTGTTCTACAGCAGCGACCGCTCCCTGTTGGAGATCAAAAACGCCAAAGAGACAGATTCGGGACTGTACATTTGCGAGGCACGGAACGAACTGGGATTCGGAGAGGTCAGTGCCAAAGTGAAGGTGCGAAAGTTCGACACTAGGCCACCCAGACTTGTCTACAAACCGTACAATATTGAGGCCCTAGTAGGTAGTACCATCGAGTTACCATGCAAAGCTGCAGGTGATCCCAATCCTGGCATTACGTGGCAAAAAGATGGGGCAAGGATGCAGCGCACTGGCCGATTTAAAGTGGGATTGACTGGAAACTTGTATATCTATAAGGTGGGTGGCTGATAATGATTGCGCCATAAGCAAAAAAGTTCTTTTGGGTATATCATTTAGAAGAGTCCCAGAAGTGATAGAGCCCTTTAAACCTGGCCCATAAGAACTAATAAGTAATAGTAACAAGTAATAATTGAAACAGCAGCATGTGCCCAGTTATACCCATAAAGCTTGAATAGCGTTCTAGATATGAAAAAAAAATTCTTAGGCCTCTACTATCTTTAGAACGCATTTTTGGTCACTGGTCCATAAGAACTTTCCTCTTATGGTAGGAAGGAAAGTTTTTGTCTTGACAAACTTCGTAAATTGAAAAAGGCCTGAGGACGAGCTCAATAAAATTAATTTCGGTGTGTGGGTTTCCTATAGGTATCTCCAGAAGACCAGGGTAGGTACGAATGTCTAGCCCACAATGAACATGGCAGAGACTCAGCCTCTGGATACGTGACTGTGAGGGCTGATCCAACATTGCCTACCGGGGGGATCGTAAACAGTGGCGATAAATTCATCAAAATCGCCTTTGCTGATGCTTCTAGAGAGATCGACAAGGCTATCAACAATACAATAGAGAATTTCCTACATAACAAAAACCCGACTTCGTCAGAACTGTTTAGGATCATCAGGTTTGTTGTTCTTATAGACACATTCACTCATTTCCTTTATAGGTAAATTATTAATTTTTCAGATACCCAAACGCACCTGCTCGTGAACTGGCCAGAGCGGCAGAAGTATATGAAAGAACTCTGGTCAATATCAGGAAAAGTTTGGCCAAAAACAAGTTACTAATGAATAACACCCGCAATTTTGATTATCACGAGATTTTGTCGCCCGAAAAGCTGGATTTAGTAGCCCGTTTGTCAGGTATTGAATGTGAACATAACTCATTGAATAATTAAATTATTTGAAGACGGAAGAGAATTGACGGACACCTGTTACGAGTATTTTGTTAGGAATCCTGTTAGGAGTATTCCCAAGTTTTGGAACTGACCTGAAACAAGACGTAGTTTCAAGTTGCAGGTCAAAAACGAACTGCAATTTTTTTGGTATTTATTCCACTAGGTTGATTGAGTAGAGCCACGTTGTTTCAGGGTGTACTGCGCACCGGCACACCATAAACTGCACCGACATGTGCTTCCACTCGAAATATCGCAGTATCGATGGCCGGTGCAACAATCTGCAACATCCCACTTGGGGGTCCAGCTTGACCGCCTTCCGCAGGGTGCTCGAACCGATCTACGAGGACGGTTTTGGCAAACCCGTTGGTTGGGATAAAGATCGTCTCTATCATGGATTTCGCAAACCAGCCTCCAGAAAGGTGAATTGATGACTTTACACTACATTATTGTATTCTATGTGCCACATTTTGTATTAGGTGTCCACAACTTTGATTTCCACCAGCAAAATTACGCCTGATCAAGAGATCACCCACATGGTGATGCAATGGGGCCAGTTTCTAGATCACGACCTGGATCACGCCTTGCCCAGCGTTAGCTCAGAGAGCTGGGACGGGATCGACTGCAAGAAATCCTGCAATTACGCCGCGCCTTGCTATCCTATGGACGTCCCGGAAGATGACCCCAGGATTACCAACAGAAGATGTATCGACTTTGTGCGCACCAGTGCCATATGTGGTTCAGGAATGACCTCTATCTTTTTCGATACCGTCCAACACAGGGAGCAAATCAACCAGCTGACTTCATACATTGACGGTTCGATGATCTACGGCTTCTCCGATGAGTTGGCTAGAGAAGTCAGAGACTTGGATGCGCCCCTAGGGCGACTTAAAGAAGGCCCGATATTCCAAGACCGAAAACCGCTACTGCCGTACGCAGGGGGGCAGGGCATGGACTGCAGGAGGAATCTGTCTGAAAGTGACGTCAACTGCTTCCTAGCTGGAGATATTAGAGCCAACGAACAGGCGGGACTCACTGCCATGCACACTTTGTGGATGAGGGAACACAACAGGCTGGCCAAAGAACTAAGGTTGACAGTATTTCTTATAACTTTGTTCTTGTTAAAATTTTAAATATTTTTTCTCAGAAACCTAAACCCTCATTGGGACAGCGACATGCTTTATCATGAGGCCCGAAAAATTGTAGGGGCGGCCATTCAACACATCACCTACAAGCAATGGCTGCAGTTCATAGTAGGTCCTGAGGGCATGCGAGAGCTTGGAGAGTACAAGGAGTACGACCCTCAGCTGAACCCGAGTATTTCTAATGTGTTTGCGACAGCAGCGTTAAGATTCGGTCACACCCTCATCAACCCGGTGCTACAAAGGTCTTAAATCTTTTATTTTACCCCGAAAACACAGCTGAGAGTTTTCTTTAGGCTGGATTGGAACTTTTCGGAAATCCGGGAGGGCCATTTGGCACTTCACAACGCCTTCTTTTCGCCCTGGAGGATCGTCGAGGAGGGAGGAATCGACCCCTTACTGAGAGGAATGATAGTGGTGCCGGCGAAGAAAAAAATGCCTCAAGAGAACCTTAACACCGACTTGACTGAACGGCTATTTCAGACCGCTCATGCGGTTGCTTTAGACTTGGCTGCAATGAATATTCACAGGTGGTTTACCAGCCAAAATAGAATAACAGTGTGCTTATTAATGCTTTGTAGATCCCGAGACCACGCTCTGCCCGGCTACGTAGCCTATAGAGACTTTTGCGACATGCGCAGAGTGTCTACATTTGATGATCTGGCCCCAGAAATTAGCGACTCAGAAGTGCGTCGTAAATTAGCACAGCTGTACGGCCACCCTGCCAATATTGACGTCTTCGTGGGAGGTATCCTTGAGGACCCCGTTCAAGGGGGCAGGGTGGGGCCCTTATTCAAATGTCTGTTATTGGAGCAATTCCGCAGGCTGCGAGATGGAGACCGCTTTTGGTAATCTTCTTTAATAATATCTTAAGGATCTTTAAAAAAAATTATATTACCTAATGTAGGTACGAAAATCCTTCAGTATTTAAGCCAGAGCAACTGGTGCAAATTAAACAGTATTCATTAGCACGACTGATGTGCGATAACGGGGATAACATTACCAGAGTAGCTAGAGACGTGTTTTTGCTGCCAGAGTTGCAGGGTGGGCTGCGCAGCTGCGAGGAAATACCTCAAGTGGATTTAAAATTGTGGAGCGAGTGTTGTTCGGATTGCCGGTGAGTAGGTGAAAGTGCTCTCATAGGATACGGTTTAGGCATTAAAACTTCTTAGCTATACTGGGCAGTTGAACACAATCAGCAGACTTAACGCGCGAAGCAGAAGAAACGCTGAGACAGAAGAACAACATACCTCAGAGTTGAAACATTTGAGGAACAAAGTCGATGAGCTGGAGACTAAATTGGAGGCAGTTTTAAGGAAATTTGATGAGCTTTAAAGTCGGTTATAAAAAAGTGCCAATGGTGTTCTGTGTAGCTTATTAGGTATTTATTAACAGCTATATATATTATTTTTCTTATAGTAGGTTTCTATTATTATTAACTTATGTGATCAAAACAAGTTCAAATTAAAGCTATTTTTGCACAGAATTTAATGTTTTGTTTTTTAAGTTAACGTTTTGAATAATTCTGTTTTGCTAGCTCAGGATTGAACTGGGAATTGTATTTCCTATTTTCCAAAACAGTTTTCTCTTTCGCCTCATTAGTGGTTCCTTTAATTTTAGCCAGCAACAGCTCGGCTCTCACTTTTTCTTCTCTTTCTCTCTTTAGTCTCTCAGCTCTAAGCACCTCCAATTTTCTCCTTTTTTCTGCTTGCTGAGCCTCTTCTTCCTCATCATCAAATTCTGATCTGCTAGAACTTCTCCTTCTTTTATGTGTTTTATTATTTTTATGTTTTTTCTTTTTATGCTTTTTGTCATCTTTGCTAGTTAATATGCTACTATACTCTTTTAATTTTTCACTCGATCTAAACTTCTCACGAGCCTTTTCATGTTGCGCGTTAAGCCTCTTGATCAATGACAACGGATCCTCACGCTTCTTAGTTTTTAAATTTACCTCTCCTTTTCCAGGTTCCCGATCAGGAACTTGCTCATACCAGCTTTTCTTTCCTAAAGCCTCATTGGTGTCTTGCCCCAAGTACGTCAAATAACCGATCTGCTTTTCGTATTTTTCCCGCTCTTCTTTGGCTTCCTTATCATGTTCCTTATTGGTTTTCTTTTGTTCTGAAACGCCTTCCTCTAATTCTTTAAAAATGTTAACATGTTCTGTGCTGGTGGAAGGAGCTTCTGCATCTAAAGCCAGAAAGTCAGTGGTGGTGAATTTCGCACGGGATTTTTGAAGAAGCAGTTGTCGTCTGGCTTCTCGCTCCTAAAAGCATAAAATGGGATTCTCAAGGAAAACATCTTTATTTATTTTTTTGAAAAACTAGAGAATTCAAGTTTTGAGCATGTCTACAGATGGAGCCCTTCTTTGGATTAGGTGATTTTAATTTGTTTGATTTAGGTTAGTTCTGGTTTGACTTTAGCTTCACTTTTTTATAGAATAGTAGAATAATATCTATTTTGGGTAAATATGTGAGAGTTTTGTTCAAAACACATAAATTCTTCTGTTCTACTAAACAGCTCCATGCATTCCCAGACCCGCCTTAAGACATTATTAGTTAGGAAAATTTGTAGGTATAGAGAGAGTCTCTCCAGTCATCTGGAGAGGATTCTAACTGGAGAGAATCTATCAGACTCTCCAGTCAGAAATATTTTGTGGTTCAAAATATTCTGACCGGAAATATTCCCCAACTCTTTCTACTTGTGTCACCTCCAATGCATTGTCATCATCATCACACAATTTCCAAGACTTGTGAATATAAAGGTGACAAAAAATTCCTTGATTTAGTACCTACATTTCTTTAGTTTGTGAACAAGTATAAGACTATTCTGCTTACTGCGCAGACTCATATTGCACAGAAGATATGACAAAGAAGGTCAACAAACCATTCCGAATTCTATTATAATCCTTAGACATGATGCACAAAATGTAAAAGATTGTTCAAATATGGAACTAAACATGAACTGTTTATCTTATAATTTCGAGCAGCTTGACTCAAGCCAATTCTAGATTAATTTAAGATCCAAGTGAAGCATTTTAGTTGCTTGTTGTGAGGCAACTGAATCTGAATTGAACTTGCCCAACAGACTTAGGCAAGCCAATACACACCTAACCTGTGCTAATTGAAATTAAACTAACCTGAGCTAATTTAATCACAAACTGTCTACCTGTGCATGGTCAAAACTTCAAGTTTCTAGCCCTAAATGTCACCAGGACTCCTTTGATTTAGTTAGAGAAGGGTGAATAAAAACTTACAGCTAGTTGGACCCTTTCCTCTCGAGCCTGTTCCTCTTCTTTAGCTTTAGCCTCGTCTCTACGAACTCTGGCAATATTCTCTCGAGTACGGACATGCCATCTTAATTTGCAAAAATTATATTTAGTATGGAAAAGGGTTGGGGGCAAGGAGGTTTTTAAACAAAAAAAAAGGTTTAAGTCCCAGAAGTGAAGACACTTTATTTTTCGTGTTGATCTTCTTGATGAACCAAAATTTTGACCATAAACTAAACGATAAGCTTACCTTTTCTTTGGTAGAATATTCATGTTTAATAGCTCTAGCTACAGTTTCTGAGGCAAAATTCACAGTTTAAACTTTATAACTTCAAGTAATAACAAACATAAAAAAAATCTTGCAAACAGCTGATAATGACATTTGACGTTTCTCCCCGAAAACGCCGTCGAATTGAAGTTGTGGCACTATCGCAAACTTCTGTTGCAAGCTCGCTAGAAAAGTAGTAAAGTTACAGGGTGGCGCCTAAAATATTTGTAGCCAAATTACTGAGATTTTCAGCCTGTGCTTGTGTTTACTTTCAGTGAGTAGCACAGTACCACAGTAAGGTACACACTCACATTAAAAAAAAAGCTCCCTTGGTACAGTGTTGCCGCCTCTAACTTCTAAGCTGTCAATGTCAATATGAGAATGACGTAACGTCAATCAAAACCGTATGCCAATTAAAATTGTTTTCTGTCTGTGTCGGATTCCAATTTCTAAAAGCTTTTGTTGTTTCCTGTTTTTACTTAATTATTAATTATGTGATTTTCACCAAAAAACGATTCAGTGATCAATTAAGGAATGTAAATGACCAAAGCGGGATGAGTGTCTTCGGCGATTTCCAACAGGTGTGGCTGCAAAGGTTTCCGGACAGCCCGCTGCCAGGAGCCTGGGAAGAGGACGTCCGGGCTAATTTGACCAAACACAAGCAGAAAGTGGCCGTGCTGAAGGAGGAACTGGAAAAGGAGCAGTTCTACGTGGAGTATCTGGAAAGGCTGCTGTCCGATGTGGAGCAACACAAGAAAAAATTGGCTAAAGAAAAGACCCTCAGTGATGAAACACAGGGTGTTGACTCAGGATTAGGTGGGGAGGATGCCTTATCAAAGGTAAATATTTATATTACCGTTGTTGCATTTTTGTGGGCGGAAATTGAGTGAAACTACCTTAATTTGCCAATAGGTTTCACTACTTAAATAGTACAAATTGTTTTATGCATGTAATGAGCCACTGGAGCATGATGAATGCTTTCTAATCTTCTTCTTACATAATTCTCTTCATAGGAGCTTCCAGCTGATGCTTCTCTTGTCTCACAGGACTCAACTAATGAGTCCTTGTCAGCACACATGTGCATCAATGAAATTTCAAAGCTTAGAAAATCCTCCATAGATTCATGTGACTTAGACAATGAAGCCAAGCAGGAACATGAAACTTCTTTTGTCACAGTCATTGAAGTCAATGGCTTGAATAAAAAGGATACAGACTCCCCTGTGGTTTCAAAACGCCCTCCAAAGTATGACTGAATACTTTAAATGTTTCCTTATAAGCAATATTAACTAATATTTAAGGGTGCCCACTCGTCCTGACTCTCTGAAAAATAACCACCATTTTGACACTCAGCGCAGCAACAGTGACTCCATATCATCTAGTTCAGAGATTTTAAACAACTTAGATGAGCCTTATTATGACATGGTGGCCCCTGAAGAGGACCTGACAAGAAGTGATCATTCCAGTACCGAAAACGTATTTGGCTCTGCCAGTACTTTACCTATTGACTTGAAAACACAACATTCCATTGAGCCCCAAAGCCCTGGCACTTCCAACTATGTTAATATTGAGTATTTTATAGGGTAAGTTATAAGTTTTATTGTTTGGGACTGTGTCAGTATGTGGCTGTCTAGGTCTTCGAAAAAAGGAGAGGA
Organism: Taphrorychus bicolor; assembly: GCA_951812265.1. Lineage (NCBI taxonomy): Eukaryota > Metazoa > Arthropoda > Insecta > Coleoptera > Curculionidae > Taphrorychus > Taphrorychus bicolor. Next base: position 33,012,413 of record OX638300.1, on the reverse strand, counting down.
GGATCACAGCAGCAGTGAGGATGAGCAGGAGGAGGCCCCAGTGTTAAGGCGACCCACTAATGATGCCAGTTCCTATGCTAGTTCTAGTTCTTTAGAGTCTTCTACCCCTAATACAAGGAGAAAGTTTAGTCATGTAAGATCTGTTGAAATAAATATTAAATTTGCCAATATTTAGCAAAGCTGTTCTTGCATATTCACAGCAATCTGAAAATGCAAGAGTTACTAAAATATTGAATTTAGAGATATTTTTAAAATACTTTGAGGTGTTGATTGTTTTTTGGTGTGCAGGATGGGGACGTGGATAAAATGTACAAGAGTATTGTTCAGAACATCATAGTCAGTGAAAGTAACTATGTAGAGTCATTAAGTGTACTCTTGAAGGTTAGTTTCTGCTATTATGTTCTAGCTTGTTTATTAAAGATAATTTTTCTTAGTATATGAAAGGTTTCCAATCAACAATTGGCTCATCTCAGCCAATACTAAGTGAAACTGAATACAACACAATTTTCTATAAAATCCCTGAGCTTCATCGCTTGCATTCAAACTTCCTTGAGGAGCTGAAAAAGCATTCCTTAAAGTGGGATACTCGAATTGGGGACACATTTAAGTTTATGGTAATTTTTTTGTCCCATCACGTAATATGTTCTGTCAAGAGTTTAACTTGTTTAGGCTTCAAATTTGACCCTTTATGGTGCCTTTTTGAGCAACTATGGCCAGGCTTTGGATATGGTCAGAAAGTGTAGTGCCAATAATTCACAGTTTGGGCAAATAGCTAAAAACATCATTTGCAAGCACTTGTCTGAACAGGGGATTGCTTTAGAGGAGCTTTTGCATAAGCCAGTGGCCAGGTATGAGTTTTGAAGTTCAGTGAAGGATTAGTGGTTAAGTGGCATTGTTTTAGGGTGCAGCAAAATGCCCTGGTGCTGCACGACTTGCTGCGGTATGTCAACAAAAGCAATCCGGACTACCACAGCCTGACGGAGGCTTGGAATCTTACTCAAAAATTTTTGGATCAGTTTAATATGATTCAGACTAAATCCATGTTTCCTGTAAGTGATTTCTTTAATTCTCCATGTTTAGTATTTATGTGTTCCTTTATTAGGTTACAGATAGAGCGCAGAGGCGCCTGGTGAAAAACTCTTTCATTGTTGAATATGTGGATGGACATCGGAAGCTGAGGCATCTATTTTTGTTTAATGATGTTATAGCCTGTGCCAAGTATAAGGTAGTAAGAGTTATTAATTATGGGAAAAGTCCATAAAAAATTGCAGTTGCAGTCCTCGGGCCGCAACGAGAAGTACACTTTTGAATTGAAGTGGTTCATTCCGGTGGAGGACGTTTTCATACTTGAGGAACGCACCGCAAACTTGCACGAAATTTCCCAGTCGAATATCGTGGCTCTCAAGTCGCAGGCGAGCAACGTCAGGGACCAGTTGCGGCAGGAAGAGAAACTCAATGAAGAAAAGCACCGACTGAAGTCGAGCCGAGGCTCGGACAAATTCCGGAAAAGACTGATCGAACTGGAGAGCCAGCTGGTACTGGTGTCGCCCAATTTGGTATTCAGGATCAAGCATCGCAACACCGGCCGAACGTACACGTTCTTTTTGTCCAGCGATTTCGAGCGCACCCAATGGGTCGAGGCCATTCAGACTTTACAGGTTTGTGTATGTACGCCTTAAAATTCCGTTCCTGTAAATTTTTCTTTAGACTGCCGAAGGAAAACTTCCCCATCAGGTGGCGCACTTCAGCATGTTCGAGCTGCAGACGTGGATCACGGCCTGCAGACAGTTCTTGAAGACCAACATGGGGTCGTACCTGCTCAGGAGCGGAAAGGATGAGAGTCTGTTGGTGGGCGATTTGCACTTGTACGTGTACGACATGAGCGGCTTGGAATATCCGTTGAGTAAGTGTTTGAGTTGGCGATTATTGGGGTACATTTTTAGGTTGTTGAGGTGGCTCAATAAATGTGTTGTTAGTGTTACTAGCGGTTCCACTAAGCAGCCTGCAACTTTTTCATTGAGTACTAATTGAGAAACGTAGGAAGAAGCTTTGTTTTCTTATGTTATACGGTTTCCTTTGTTTGACCTATTATTTCTTAAAAAAATATATTTTAAGGGAACTACTTCCAGCATTATTGCAACAGGTTTTTGTTGGTAATGTCATATAAAGAATTGATTTTATACCTAGGCGTGTATGTCTGCGTGGAGGTGGATTTCTACGGCCATTTTTTCCAAAAAGCGAAAACAAAACCGGCTAAAAACACCCAAAATCCTCTCTGGAACGAGAACTTTGTTATCGATCTGGAGGGCTGCGAAAATATGCGGATCTTGGTTTACCGCGAAGCTGAGCCACATGACGCGCTTTTCGGCAAGCACACGGTCAAACTCAGCCGCAAATGGCTCAATGAGCAACAGATTGTCGACAGGCAGTTTACGGTAAGTAAAAACTTACCTCTGACTGGAAATGGGAGGCAGATAATTGAATGTATCTGCCCTCTATTTCCAGTAATGGGTCTTTTCGTTTCATAATATTTTTGGACAAAATGCATCTAAACTGTTCATCTGAGTGATGCTTGACAGTGTGATCAGGGGAAACCCAACAGAGTCTTGTCGTGACGCTGGGGTTCAGAAGAAGTTACTTCGCCATTACATCAAGATTAGTTCCGCTCTCTTCATAAATTTAAAAAAATATTATATAAAAGAAGCTTCAAACGCGCCATATTTGATTTGCGTCTTTGGCTTGGTACTTTATGGTCACAATCACCACCCTGACAGCGGCATTGTTTAGAGCTGGTGACCACAGTTAAAAGCGACATATGTACGGGCGCAACTTCGTTTGTCTTTTACATTTTACGTGCCTTAAAGTGAGATAAAAAAGCTATTACGTAACTAATGATTTGTATTTTAGTAGAAATATGACTGATGTTTGACAGTTTAACATTAATTTGTCCAAAGCAGTGGCAGTGGTCAGTGGTCGCCAATCGTTTGTATGTGTTGAGGAAGAGGGATGATTTTAGTAACCATTTAACTCCTGATCTAAACGCTTGACGAATTTTTAGTAGCTTGTAATCGATTTTTTGGCGATCGGGTGTTCATAATTCTATCATTTATAACGTTGTCATATCATTGCTTTCAGATTAACGGTTGCACCTTGAGGATAGGGCTGCGCTATTTGCCGTGCGAGATTAGCCTGCGGAGGGTGCCTGCAGGAAAAGTGGGCTCTTTGTTCGGAGAAAAGATACAAGTTGTGTGCAAGTAAGAGTCACATTTTCTCCACTTTGCCACGTGGCTTGACGAACCGATTATTTCAGGAAACAAAAGCGAAATATTCCTTTTATCATTACCGCCTGCATTCGAGAGGTGGAACGCAGGGGCATGTACGAAGTCGGCATTTACAGGGTATCCGGCTCGCAAACTGACATCACCAAATTAAAAAAGTCGTTCGAAACCAGTAAGCACTCATAATGTTAGACTAGCGCCTTCACTAATTCATTTAAACATGTACAGATTCTTACGAGGCTGAGCAGCTGCTTAAGGAAGTGGACATTCACTCAGTGACGGGGATACTGAAGCTGTATTTGCGGGAACTGCCAGAGGCTTTATTCACAGACCAGCTGTATCCACAATTGCTGGAGGCTTTCAACCACAGCAACGGCAACCTTAAGAGACGCACGGAGCTTCTTAACGAGTGCTTCGAGAAGCTACCGGTCCCCAACAAAGAAAGCATCAAATACATTTTGGACCATTTGATGAGGTATTTAATTAATGCCAAGATATATATTTTATTTGCTTAAATGGTTATATTTAGAATTCACGCCTATGAGGACGATAACAAAATGTCGCTGCACAACTTGGCAACAGTCTTCGGGCCGACGTTGCTTCGACCCGCCACCTCCAAAGTGGACGGCACCAAGAAAGACGGCCAAAAGAGGGAAAGCTTAGCCACCGGTACGGTTGACGTAATGGCGCAGGCGGGCATCCTCTACTGCTATCTGCAGGACTTGAACGGCTCGCAAAAAATCGGACGGAGGTAGTTTTGGCGCTGTAGGCTGTATTTTCACGACCACCGTGTAGCGGTGGCTGTGGTTTCAACGCAACAAGTACAAGTACTTATGACGTAATTTGTGTGGTCGCATGCAGGGTTCGACGACGATGATTTTTGACTGATCTTGAAACCGTACTAATTAATAAATTAATGCCTTTCTAAATTACCCACTGCCTCACGTTTGCGGTATATATACATATGAGGCTGATCAATTATTGTTGTTGTGGTACAGGCTGGCAAGTCTAGAATTAGAATCCACAAGCAACTACATTCGCCATTTTATTCACAAAATACTCTTTCTTATCTTGTACCTTTGGTTAGACCTTTATGTACTTTAATAGGATTAACTCTCTAGTTTCTGCTGATAGTCTCCTCTTTGACGCGCTAATTTGGTAAATTCAATACAGTTTATCCAACTCATTTAATAACTGATGTCAATTTCAAATCTGTAATTTTTTTCCTACAGGGGAGGGTTCATAAATGTGATATCTCTACCGCATCACTGTGAGTAACGACTTTCTTTGCTCTTGATTATATGTGAGGGTGTTCCCAATAGAATTCCTACAGGAATGTTGAAAAATGTCGCAGATTTTTTCAGGAGGAAATAAAGTGGAACTAACAGGGGCAAAGGTTCCTTTTTAAATTGACCCGGTATTTTTCGTTTCTCCGAGAATTAAGTAATATAGGCAACCAGATATACACTCTACTGGCTAGGCCGTCCTGTACAAGGCAAAGTGAAAATACGAAAACGAAAAAAATTAAGGCGAAATTATTAATAATATATCTTTTTGAAACGAGCTTTACAATTTTACATGCGTAATTTAAGGCATTTTCTAGCGTTTTTTAGTGAGTATTCTGATCGCTTCGCAATCGTGTAATGTTCAATTCTGGTCATGTATGGATGATGTAAATATTCGTAAGTTTTTTTAGATTCCCCTTTATACCTACGTAGTTTTTAAGACAAATACCGCTGTGGTTCATGTAGGTAAAAAACAACCAGTAACCACCAGGGTATATACGTATTATATACTATGTATTATCACATTATTTTACAACGTATTAATTGTGATTGTACCTTTTACGTACGCTTAAAAGTCGTAATTTATATAGCCGTAGGCCCAGTTTTCCTTTTTTATCCTAGAAAAGATTTTTTTAAAATCAAATGTGACGTTTTTCTTTAGTTCTTTTCTTGCTCTAGTCTTGTCTTATGGCGTTGGGGCGGATACGTCCTCGCTTAAACTCATAGGTACGTAAACGGCTAGATTTGGAGTAGGTAGATTTGCGCAATGTGCAACTATTTTGTATTATAAATATATTCTTATCTACACCTTTTGTGTTTCAATAATTTCCAGTTTTATCAGCACCCCATAATATTTTAACTTACAGAGAAAGTTATGGTTACATCCAACTAATGGATCAAGCAGAATTAAGCAGGTCTAATGGTCTCTCTGTCCTGTCAACCTCAAGGACCTGTGCTTGATAATGAGTTATTTATGTCGTCTCTTTCCTCCATAGAATTTTTGAAGAAAACGAAATACTTGATTAGAATTACTGTCTCGTCATTATTTCTTTTCTCTTATCGTCAATAAACAAACACGCTTAAGCCCTGTCTGGCTGTATTTGCTCTATTTGGTTAGAAAATATAGCTCTCAAGTGGCTGAAACAATGCACCAGCCAAGTGCCTAACAATTACCTAAACTCTTTATAAATAACCACTCCAAAACTTTTTAAGTTTGTAAATTCACACAGCCCTCGAGAATGTAGAGAGCATATAAAAGCTTTCAAAAGGTAGTTGCTATTAGTATCTAACTACAAAGCAAGCAATCATATGATGAAGCTTCTTCTGCTGTCGGCTGCTCTTGTGCTGCTGGTTTCCCAAGGGCAAGCCACTCATCCCTTCAGGAAACTCTATAAAGACACTAGCAGGCTGCTCAGCGCTCCCGTGGGAGCTGACGTGGGCGATCCCCTGATTCTCACCCCGTATCTGCAAGAGGGCAAAATTGAGGAGGCACAAGCGGCCGCTTTGGTGCAACACTCCAGCTTCGGGGACATTGAAAGTTACGCAGGGTATTTCACGGTAGACGAAGCATTTGACTCTAATATTTGGTTTTGGTACTTCCCATCTGCTGGTAAGTTGAATGGACACTAAAAATATTAATTTATGAACTTTATTTCTTCAAGGGTCCATGTTAAATAGAGTCCTACACTTGAGAGTATCTCTGATATTTCACTTTTTTAAGCTCTATACTCGTCATATTTTTGTTAGTGTAGTAAAAAAATTACTTTTTTTGGGTCAAGTTTTATGGTTCTAAGTAAATACATACAGATAACGTAACAATTTGTATGATTTAACTAATAGTTTTGATCTTTTATCGTTTCATTATACTGACAATTATCGAGGACTATGCCGACCCAACAGCTTTTAAGTTTTCAGAATTTTGTATTTTTTGATTCAAATTCTTATGGCACATGGACGTTGACGGGTCGAGAGGCAGCCATGTTGTCACTTGATTTTTGAAAAATTTTAGTAGTAAAGGGAGTTGCACTAATAATGATGTAATGGTGAAGGACCGGGTTCTGATCCTGAGAGGACAATACCTCAAATCCACACTTTGATCGGCTTCTCTGGCTTGAGTTCATATGGTGTTTTATTCTTAAGCTTCTAGAGTTAGTTAAGAATAAAACATACCTGTTTAAAGTAGATATCAAACATCTTTGAAGTAAATAAATAAAGAAAAATAGTATACAGCATCTTGATGTGATGGTGACGGAGTTAGTCTTGATCTTGAGAGGTCAAAGCGTCAAGCCCACACGCTGTTGAGCTTTCCCTGATTCGAGCTCATGTGGTGTTTTATCGTAAGCTTCTTGTTTCTTTTCATTATAGAGATAAATAAGAATGAAACCTAGTTGTTTAAAGTAGATATCAAACGCTTTTGTAGTAAAAAAATGAAGAAAAAAATATAAATGGAGCAAAGGCCAGGGAGCTGAACTAATCTTGATGTAATGGTGGAGGAGCATGGCTTGATATTGAGGGATCAAAGCGTCAAGTCCTCTCTGTTGGGCTATCCTTGATTTGAGTTTATGTGGTGTTTTTTATAAGCTTGTTGTTTTTTCTCATTATAGAGTTAGTTAAGAATTAAATTTAGCTGTATAAAGTAGATATTAAACACCTTTCTAGTGAATTATTAAAGATAAAGAATTTAGATATGCAAACCGCGTATTCTCCAGTTCATGCCCTCTTATTCTCACACAGACCCCGAAGGATCCAGAAACGCTTTTATTGTCTCAGTAAATATTTGAAAAGTTTAGTAGCAAAGCAAACAGGGAGCTGAGCTAATCTTTTTGATGTGATGGTGAAAGTCTCATATCGTGATCCTAAGAAGTCAAATTCTCCAGTTTATACTCTGTGTCATACTCAACCAATTTTATCTTCGGTTTTTTCCTAGATAACGTGGCTGAAGACCCCGTGGTCCTGTGGCTGAACGGCGGCCCGGGGGCGTCCAGTTTGAACGGTCTTTTCGACGAAAATGGGCCCTTTATCGTCAACGAAGACAGTTCGGTCAGCTTTAGGGAATACTCGTGGCATCTCAATCACTCGGTAGGAGCCTCATTCCTCTACGTACAAAGTTGATTAATTTACATGGCCCTTTTTAGGTCATCTTCATCGACCAACCAGTAGGTGTAGGTTTCAGTTTCACCAGCGGAGGCCTAGCCAAAAACGAAACTAAAGTGGGAGAAGATATGTTCACGGCCCTGACCCAGTTCTTCCAGCTGTTCCCCGACCTCCAGTCTAATTCATTTTACATTAGCGGGGAGTCGTACGCTGGGAAATACCTGCCGGCCATTGGCTATACTATTTTGAAGAAAAATCCTACTGCTGAGGTCCCACTAAACTTACAAGGTATTATCAACTATCTTACTAATCAAATCTACTGAGTTTCTTCTAATTAATTAATACTTATGTAGGAATCCTAATCGGGGACGGTTGGACTGACCCAGAACACCAACTGGACTACGGTCCTTTCCTCTACAATACTGGATTGGTCAGTCCAGCTGTCAAGGAGTTGATTGATGAACAAAGAGACTTGGCTGTAGCTGCCATTCAAGAAGGTTTGTAATTTTTTTTTAACTTTGCAGAAGATAAAGGTTTTTGCCAGGTAACTGGGACGCGGCAGTCTTATACGCCGGACAGCAAATGGATTTGATCCTGCAGAATGCATTAGTCAACGTTTACAATTATATTGAAGACTACGATTTATGGGCTGACCCTGATCTATGGGCTGAACTGTTAAGTACCGAAGACTATAGGATCGCTTTGCACGTGGGCAATACAGAGTTTGGGGACAAAGGTGCTGGGTCGGCCCTACTTGCCGACACACAGCAATCTGTGGCTCATTGGGTGGAAGAGCTCTTAGAGAATTATCGCATTATTATTTTCACTGGCCAACTAGACATTATTTGCGGTTATCCTATGGTTTTGGACTACATTAAGACCCTGTCCTTCAGCGGGGCCACTGAGTATCAAAATGGGCCCAGGCAACCCTGGTATGTGGATGAAAGACTCGCAGGTTTCGTTAGAACTGGTGGAAATCTGATTGAGCTTTTGGTCAGGGACGCTGGACACATGGTACCTAGGGACCAACCCAAGTGGGGCTACGATTTACTGTATAGATTTACGAGAAACCAGCCTTTTGCTTAGTATTGTAAATGAATTAAACCAATAAAATGCTTAGGCTGTTTTAGACTTGTTTTATATGTCCATGTTTCCTTCCGCAGCCCAATGGAACGACGCTCAAGATCACATCGAAACAATCTACAATCTGGTGGCTAGTGAAACTGAAGCCAACATCTACAATTACATCGAAGACTATGATGACCCAGATAAATGGGCGAGCTTGCTGACCACAACCGAATATCGCCAGGCCATTCATGTGGGTAATACATTGTATGGAGATAAAGGGGCAGGTGAGGCTTTAGCGGAAGACGTTCCTCAGTCAGTTGCTCCGTGGGTGGAAGAGCTGCTCGAAAACTACAGGATACTCGTCTACACCGGACAGGTGGACATTATCTGCGGCTATCCTATGGTTTTGGATTACCTGAAGACTCTGAGCTTTAGCGGAGCTCAAGAGTATACAGAGGGAGATAGGAAGATTTGGCACGTGGATAATAAGGCGGCGGGATACGTAAGAACCGGGGGCAATTTAGTTGAACTAATGATTAGGGATGCAGGCCATATGGTGCCTAGGGACCAACCCAAATGGGGATACGACCTGCTATATCGCTTCACCAGAGGCATGCCCTTCGCAGACGAATAATAACTTAATTTAGGAATGTCAACTGAAAACAAGGTAGTAATAAAATGCGCTGATTGGAACATTGTGCATTCGACAGAAAAATATTTGTTAAAACCCTTATTAATAGACGTAAATTACTCTTTTCCCGATTTGTTCCGGCTTGTTCGAACGAATCTCAATTTGCGCTCGGGGAATTTAAAAATACGGGCAGTAAATTTTGCATTGCGAAGCCGCTGATTGGCGCATGTGTCTTCTTTACACAAATATATATAATTATCCCTGGCGAATTTGCGGCTAGAACAATATGGTTTTGTAAAATCAATCGATTGCCTCATTTGCGGGGGTGCACACCGCACATAGATATTTGTCGAACGCCCAAACAATTTAACAAACCATAAATTCATAAATAGGACCCTCTTCAATAATTCTAATTATTATGCCTCTTCAAACCGAAATTAATGGAGAATGCTGTTGCGGCAGTATCGAAACATTCCAGGCATTACGTTTAAAATGGGGATGAGATGCACCCTGCACCTCATCCCCATTTCCCCTTATTCTCTGCAAACACGAAATTTCAAGTCAAGGTGTTAAAGACAACACCACTCTATATTCACGCTGTCACAAACTAATAGAAAACTGTTGTTCTTTCTCAAAAATTCGGAGCCAATTTGATGACTTTTACTATTGAAACTACGAAAAACTTTTGTGGACCAAGGAATTGAATTTTGAAGGGCGTACCCATCAAGAACAGTAGTACAAAATATCATTATAAAAACAGTGATTATTCAAAAAGTACATAATTTTGAGTACGTAATTTGTTACCTTGCTTCTTGCCCTTGGACTATACTCATCTTTAGAAGATTTTCTCCTCTTGTCTTTTTCTTTCGAAATCATCTCCGCGGCCTCAAATGCTATTTTATATCTGCTTTAAGTTTTAACCTGAATTACATTTTTTTAAAGAGAATCTTACTAAAAATCTTTCTCCTCTATGTCCGGCATAAAGGAACGAACAAGGTAATATTTTCAACAATCACTACTGAAGCATTCAATGAAATAAAAGGGGGAAAATAGTAACTTGTGGCAACGTTGGTAGAGCTGCTTGACAACTGACATACTGCGGTCTTCTTTCTCCCACTCACAGACATGTCAAACAAATCGCCCATTTTAGTTTAACAAAACAACAGCGCTGCGTTGCCATATTTACTTTCAATGGTGGTGAATTATGTATAAAGCATAATTTTATTTCACAAACCGAATACGTTATGTCCTGTTAAAAGGTACCTGCGTACCTAGATAAGACAATGTGTATATTTTATACCTCTCTGATAATTATTATCAATCCAAAATAAATGAGATAAAATGAGATGCAAACCTGCTTCATGCGGCGCTTTTGGAGTCGGTCATAAACAAACTCCGAAGGCTGCAAATTTTATTCGAAAAGTATTGTCCATTCGTTATGGCGTTTTTATTATCTCAATGCGTTTCTGCTATTAAAAATTATATTGAGCGCCCCTATGCGGCGCTGATGTAGGCGGCTGCAGGGGGATGAGGGGGGGGGGAGATCGAACAAAACAACCTCCGAAAAGAACTGTATTTGGTAGCATTAGTGGTCTCAAGTAACAACGGACAAGGATATTGGATAAATCAACATGAAAATGAAACGTTTCGACTGTGGTTAGCAATCTTTATGAAGCGTAGTCTATAGATATCTATAAATTGACAGTGAATTATCAAAAACCAGTCAACCCAAAAATGATGAGTAGGGATAGATTGACAGTTCTGCGCCAAGGATCTGTGGCCCAATCAGGAACGTCCTACCCCCACCCTGGTGTCTGTGTTCTATCCTCAGCCTGAGTTTAAACTGAAAGTACCTATAGCATTGAGTCGAAGTTATTATAGGCTATATGTGTTAAACACCAAAAACAAAATATTCTCCGATCTTAAGCTTCAGGAATCCTTCAAATACACCAAAAATACATTATAGGATATGCGTTTCCGCATAAGATTATATGTCGCCCTTATCACTAAGAAATTCTTATATATGTTGTGTAAACATATTTTAAGGATATCAGTTTGGCCACCAACATGTTGATCCCAAGTAAGACTAGATTGAGAGTTCTGCGCCAAGGTTTTCCGAACCAATCAGGAACGTTCTACCACCTGCAAAAAACCCTGCCTGCAAAAAATCAGAATTGTTAAGCCCTACCCTGGTACCTGTATAAACTCTTAAGCCCCACCCTCAACCAAATAAAAGCGACCTAACTCCAGTAATTACCAATCAATAGAAAGACACAATTTTCTTCTGATTGGTTTAGTGAGCCTACACAGGTACCAGGGTGGCGGTTAGGACGTCCCTTATTGGTCCGGAGAACATTGGCGCCGAACTCTCAGTCTATCTCTACTCATCTTTTTTGGGTGCCTGCTAAACCTGCTAAAAAATTTAACTTCACATGGATTATAAACAGGAGGCTGTAGCATCTATAGCCTCAGAAATATCTACCATACAAAAGAAGTTTTAATGTAAACATTCTCAGGGTTGTATATCATTAGGCTTGCTTCATGTGCATCTTGGCACTTAGGGAGGAATTTCAGGTGCAATTACATTTTAACCCCTGAGCGATTTATCACCGTCAAACGTTATTTATGACTCCAGATAGCGAAGTGGCTGTGGAGAATTACACGAAATACCGAAAGTTTTACCCTTTGTAATAGGAGAATAAGTCAAACGATTATTATCGGGGTGATTTGTTTACTCAAAAAAAAGAGACCATAGGAAAAAGTTTCGGACCTCGGAGAGACTTTCGGAAAAAAAACAGGACCAATTTTAAGGAAATATCGGCATTTCCTTGCTCTGTCCAGAGTTGCAAAGTGTATTGTATGGTGCTCAAAAAGAATATTTTCCTCCTTCGTTATCTCAATAGAAATATAAGGATGGCAATACTTTAAAAACTATCTAGGGCGTCCATTCGAAAACGGTGTTATGCCGGGTTCTGTTCTGCCCCCTCAGAGACTTTTAATTATTAGACACCAACATGGATTTACAATTTGTTGCCAAAATATAAGACGTACTTCCTTCAATAGAAATTCCGATATTTTTTTTTGTCTTCGCCGTGGGCAGCAAAGAGAAAAAGTTGCCATAAGTAGAAAGCCAAGGATCGTAATGTAGAAAAAGATGGCAACAGAGATTGGCTAATTGTGGAAAAATTGTCTCTGAAGAGAATTTCGCTTTGTTTTCTCAGTAAGAATATATGCATGGTGACACTTTAAGAGAGATCCAGAGCGGCCATCCGAAAACGCAGTAAGATACCAAGTGCCAATTAAAGCTGTTACGTCTCAAGCTAATACGATATGAAATGGTGTATCAAGGAGATAATATCATATTTCACAATTAGAGACCATGTTTTACCGATTTGGCTCTCTTTTTAGCAGTGGGTCACACAAACATGGCGACGATATCCGCCAAAAGTGACGTCAAATGATTCGAAATAACGATTGACCAAATGCGCTCTGACGATGACATTACGTCATGGGTCACACAAACATGGCGGACTTCTGGCCATGATTTTGGTACCTCCATAGGTTTATTGCCTTTTGGTTTACTGCTGACGTCACATTGGTCAATTTCAAGCCAGATTCACACTGATCTTGCTGTGATGGCGTGGCAATTTTCAATTCAAGGATATTTTTCCTGGTAGAATCATGAATTCTGACAACAAAGGGGAGACATTGCTATACAAGAAAGACGTCAATATTAGAGATCGTAATGCAGAAAGAGATGGGTATGGCCATGTTTGTGCTTAGTTATATAATAAGATATCTCTAAGTTAAAAAACTTTAGTTTTTCTGCGTTCTATACCGTGATTGGCTAATTGTGCAGTGTAGAAAATCGAAAACTAACGTCTGCGTGTCAATTTAAAAATATTTGTGGGGGGTATTCCCGTCTTTTGTCTTCTAAATAAGAATGTCGATACTCTAAGGGCAATCTAGAGCGGCCAGCGGAAAATGCAGTGAGAAGCCAACTGGTATCTCACCTCGACTAAAACTGTCTTCTCATGCTAAAACGATACGAAATGTTTAATCAGCGGGTTAGTACATTACATAAAGAGAGACAATCGTGTTTAGTTAGTAGTTAGCAGTGCGTCACACAAAAACGGACAATATCCGCCAAAAGTGACGTCAAATGATTCGAAACCACGATTAGCCAAATGTTGGGTCACACACATCATGGGTCACACAAACATGGCGGATTTCCGGCCATGATTTTGGTACCTCTAGTCCTATCTTCATAGATTTAATGTTTTTGTGCTAACTGATGACGTCACATTGGTCAATTTTAAGCCAGTTCGACACCGATCTTGCTACGATAGCGTTGCAAGCTGCAATTCAAGAATTATCAGTAAACGATTTTTCTTCACAGTTCAGAATCACGAATTATTATTTGTCCGGGTAGAATCATGAATTCGGACAACAAAGGGGAAATATTGCTACAAGAGAGATATCAATATTAGAGATCATAATGTAGAAAGAGATGGGTATGGCCATGTTTGTGCCTAGTAATGTAATAAGGTCTCCCCTCTGCCCCGAGTGTTAAATATAGGAAGAAAATACAGAGGGTTAACTCGCGGGGTAGAAATAATTCACGTTTATAAAATCGGCCATTAGCTTCATTTTATCTATGAGAGCGGACACACTTATACGTCAAAACTTTAGTTTTTTGGCGTTCTATACCGTGATTGGCTAATTGTGCAGTGTAGAACATTGAAAACTGACGTCTGCGTGTAAATTTAAAAATATTTCTGGAGTATTTCCGTCTTTTTTCTTCTCAATAAGAATGTAAAGATGGAGATACTCTAAGAGCGGTCTAGAGTGGCCACCGGAAAACGCAGTGAGATACCAAATGCCAACTAAAACTGTCTTCTCATGCTAATACGATACGAAATGTTTAATCAGCGGGTGAGTATTTGACATAAGGAGAAACCATCGTGTTTTATAGATTTGGCCGCCCTTTTTAGCAGTGGGTCACACAAAAATGGACGATATCCACGAAAAGTGGCGTCAAATGATTTGAAACGACCATTAGCCAAATGTTGTGTCACATACGTCATCGGCCACACAAACATGGCGGACTTCCGGCCATAGTTTTGATACCAATAGTCCTCTCTATAGATGTATTGTTTTTGTGTTGCTGACGTCACATTGGTCAATTTTAAGCCAGTTTCACACAGACGATAGCGTTGCAATTTTCAATTCAAGTATGATAAGTAAACGATTTTCCTCCACACTACAGAATGAAGAATTATTATTATTTGTTCGCTGTTCTTTCCAGAGGCCGGGAATAATAAGATATTAAAATTCTCTTATGGGCAAAATGTCAGTTACGAATATTTGCACGGGCTCGGGTGACGTTTGGCGCCCTCGTTGGCGGTTCTTAGCGACAAAACAATCGTAACTCGTAGCCAATAGGCCATAAATCTATCGAAATATCTCATTTCAGACGGTGGATTATTCGGCAATCCCACATATCGTAACGGTGCCGATAATGTTGGCAAAGTAATCAGATTACAAGCTCAATGTTATTAGAGGAAACGGGTTGGTTTATTGCCCTTAAAAAGGCCTGGAAAATTTACCGGGCTCGTAAAGCCCGTTTTGACCTTCAAATGAAGGCATGACATTAAGTCAAGTCAAGCCGTGTTTATTCTAATAAGAAGCAATTATTTATAAACACCATTAATAGTTATTAAAAGTTAGGGGTAATAATTATATAAGTTATAAAAAATTCAGTAAATACGCTGACATTAGGATCTTCTACCGTTTATGTATTCAAACCGAAGTGGGTACGTGACTTCAGTCAGCAGAACACGAATTGCGTTAAAAGAAACATTTACTAATTTTGTTGACAGATATTCAGAAGACACCACCACATCAACAGTTTCAAAGAAATTTAGAAAATATTATTTGCTTCGGATACCTTTTAATCACTCTCCCCTATATTGCTTTCAAACGTCCGTCTGGGGAATCGAAGAAAACGGAAACAGATTCCAATGTCAAACCAGCTGTAAATCTTAAAAGCACTTATTCCTATAACCATTTTCCAGCTGTCTTATTTTCCGTCTTATTGTGGAACTGAAAAATCTGCTCTCCAGAGGGACAATAACTCCTCTCGTAAAATATAATATAAACGACTTCCCGTGATCCGGATCTGATTGTACGTTTTGTTGAAATGTCGCTTTAAGGTAGTTTTATTTTCTTCAAACTGTTTGCTGCCTAATCAAAAATGGGATTAAATTGGCTGACGTTCGAGCAATAATCCCATTTAGGAGGACTTTGCCGACCCCTGGATGATCCTCCAAACGACAAGACCGCACAAGCTCTATCGTGGTGCGAAGCTGGTGTTTAATAAAGGTGCTTGTTTTGTGTCCCATTTTGATTTAAATAGAGACAAAGAGAGAGGGTGAGAGAGGTAAATTGTGCAAATCAACCGGACACTTGCTAACTAATACAAATAATCCCCAGAAGGGAGTCCCTCATTCGTATTCCTGCTGTAACCAGCTGTGTCTTTTATCCCCCGTTTAGTCAGGGATAATAGGAACCCATTTGTCTTTTCCTCTTTCTTTACTTTTCGACACTCCCTCGCTTAAAAACCTGCTGCATAAGGTAAACCAGACCCCGAGAACAACAAACCTGTTTTATTATGCATGGGAGGAAAGCAGGAATATTGAGAAAGAAAACAGCTTTACCTGCTAAAACTGTAAGAATTTATTACGTTTCATCTGTTCGTGTCTGGATATGGTGGAGGATTCTCGTAAGTAATAGGTAGTGGGTTCATGGATATTACTGAATATCTTGGAGGGGGGAGATTCATGTAGTCTTGCTTTGTTATCGTGAAAATACTTGCTGTGTCACAACCTAGAAAAAAATCTAGTTTCAGAAGGCTTTAAAGGGCTAAAAAATGGCTCAAACCTAAAGACGTCCTTCTCACTCGGCAAGACCTGCATTCTCTTTGTTCTGTTTGAGGTTTACAATGCCCAGCAACTGTTTGAAAAAAAAACGTATGTAAGTAAAGCAAATTTTTTTTTTATACTACTTACTTTTTTGACGTATCTTCATCAACAGCATGATCAGCGGTATCACCGACACCAAGCATATCAACACGTAGAAAAAAGTCTCATCGTTGGCGTAGTATCCACCGTGCTTGTGCTTGTGGTGATGGTGACTATGAGAAGAGGGCATATCTGCACGAAGGATACGACTTCTCTTCTCCAATCACCAATCACCTGTTTCGCGGGTGCCTGAACGAGTTTCAGCTAATCACTATTAAAATCTGTTTTGTCACTAACTCACAAAGCACCGTACAGGGTAAAGGCTTATTGTTTGTTCCCTGCCTCATTTTGAAGTACTAGATAACATCAGTGGATTCCGTTGATTTTATGATGGTTGGTACTAATTCATTTTCATATATTTTTCAGTATATAACTTCTTAATCTTATACTAAAGGATTTAAAATTTTTCTTTGATTTAACTAATAGGCAGACAAGACTAAAAAGGTGAGAAGATTTTTGTTTTTTTTTTATTTGTCTAATTCACCTTATGAAATCTTTGTTAAATCAGTGGATCCTTATATTCTTTTGCTAAACGCATCCTAGATCCCAGATCTATAATTTACTGCTGAAAACAAAGAAATTCATGTCATGCAAATCACAGTTGTAAAGAGGAAGCTTAAATCTTCAATAAATGTAGTACAATTACTACTTCTATGAGGCAGGATAAAAGACTGACGCTTGAAGAACTGTTGAAGATTTTTGCATTCAAAACAAGGTATAAGTAATAAAACTTCACATATCCAATGCCCGTTCTAAATTAATGTCTCCAAAAATTCTGGCAGTTTGCAAATACCCAATTGAACTATTTAAAATATGCACTAAAATGTGCTTTTCCTACTAGTCATAACTTAAAAGTGGTTTTATGTGTTAAGTCAAACTCCACCACGCAATAGTCTGCAAATTGAAGTTGAAACTTGGTTGCAGTTTGCAACGCAAATTTACGATTACAACATGAGATTTACACTACTTATTTATATTTTGCAATATTAATTTGTGCAAACTGGGGTCGGTTACTCAACTTAAAATTTCAAAGATTTTGCAATTTCAAAAATAAATAAATACTCTTGCAGTTCGCTTCCTTTTGTGGATTTGATTTGGAACGGCTTTGGTTATGCCCATTTAGTTTTTGGGCAGTTTGCAATGTGTTGAGCAGTTGCAGTTTGCAGCCCAGAATGGTGTTAAAACGTTACTAGAGAGTTCAATATTTTCTAAAGTTTCAATCTAAGAAGTTTACAGGATTAGTTTCGAAAGTGTCAATTTAGAGTAATTTGTGTTTCTTGAAACACAATGAAATTTTGCAGTTGGCAATACATATAGAAATACAGAACAGTTTTAATCAACTTACTTTTAATTTCCGATAAAAAAAACAATTTGCAGTTTACTTCAATTTAAAGCATAAAGAAACGATTTGCAGTTTGCAAGATTAACTTACATTATTAATTTCTAACACTTTACCTTAGGCAGTATAGAGATTTTGTATGTTTCTAAGCTAAAATAAACTAAACTATGGAACAAAAAATGCGGCAGTTAAAAATATTTGCAGTTTGCAGTTGTTTAAATATAGATAATATGCATCACTGAACACTTTAATCATTTGTAAACATTTTGCAATCTGAGACAGGACACTCAGTTCAAGAAATCAATAATTATACACATGCATTTCAGTTTGCAGTTGCGCGAAGTAGAGGTGTTCATTTGAAAACGTTATCTAGTTGGCTGTGAAATGTCAAAAGAAAAAAAGTCCATTTACTTTGATTATGTCATCCTTTCCTGTCAAAAATTCATAGCCGTCTAGATGACGTTTTTTTAATGAACAAGGGGTATAATACAGTTTAAGCGGTGGTTTATACGCAGTTTTCAAATCTGATTCTTTTTAGATACAGTAATGGAGGCTGATCAGTTTTTATGAATAAAGACACTGACAAACATTAAATAAAGTTTGCAGTAAAGGGGAGGGACCTGGGGGAGTTTGAGCAGTTTTCGTAATTACCCGCGGTTTGCAGTTTACACAAAATTGCTTTATAATAGCAAATTTTGATGATTTGTATAAGTATTTGGCAGTTTGTAGGAAAAACTAATACCTACAAAAGTGTCAATCTGGCGCCAACTATATTTATGTAGTTCAATAAAACGACAGTTAACGTCCTTTCGCAAAACCAGAATAGTTTTTTCCTTCAAAAATTGAAGCAGTATTGTATAATTTCAGATCTAAGTTTTGCTATTTCACACTTCATATCGTTTTAAAAACATATAAAACTAATGTAAAGTTTGCAAAATTAGTTGAATTTTGCAGTTTTAAAGATTTAAGTTAAGAACATTTTGTAGTTGTCTTCCGATTGTCTAGCTACCTGAGGCGTAATACAGTTTACCCGGTTGACTGCGTATTTAGACACCTATGCAAACTGTTCTTACAGTTTACAAAAAAATCTTTGTGGGGAGCTTCTTCAGTTTGCAATTTTAGGCATGTTTGCAGTTTACACAAAATTGCTCTTATTAGGTGATTAAACTGTCTGGATTTTGGCAACTAATTGAAAATTGTCAGAAATGGCATTTTTACGATAAATTTTACAGTTTGACAGATGGTTGTCTATACGTAATTTTAACAACTATTCAAATCGTGCAAGATTTCAATATCTAATCGAGTCAACAAGGTTAATATGCTTAAAATCGATACTTTATTTACTTGCAGTTTACAATTTTTAATGTTGCAATCTGAAACTAGACCTTCAGCACAAACATTTTATTACATATTTAAGCTTAAGGTGAATTTAACATTTTGCAATTTTTTCCCGAATTCATGACGCTACCTGAGACGTATTACAGTTTACACGGTTGACTACGTATTTAGGCAACGGTGTAAACTGTTCTTAACACTTACAGTTTACAAAAAAAACCTTTGTGGGGAGTTTCGTCAGTTCGCAATATTACGCATGTTTGCAGTTTACACAAAATTAGGTGATTAAACTGTCTGGTATTTGGTAATTAATTGTAAATTATCAGATATGAGATTTTTACGATAAATTTGCAGTTGGACATATAGTTGTCTATTAACAAGATTAATATGCTTAAAGTGACACTTTATTTATTTGCAGATTACAATTTTCAATTTTGCAATCTGAAACTAGACCTTCATCACTAATATTTTATTGCATACTTAAGCATAACGTAAATTTAACAGTTTTGTCCCGAATGTAGAGCTACCTGAGACGTAATGCAGCTTACAGGGTTGACTACTTATTTAGGCAACTGTGTAAACTGTTCTTAGCACTTACAGTTAATAAGAAAATCTTTGTGGGGAGCTTTGTCAGTTTGCAATAATATGCATGTTTGCAGTTTACACAAAATTGCTCTTATTGAGTGATTAAACTGTCTGGATTTTGGCAATTAATAGAAAATTATCAGAAATGGGATTTTTATGAAAAATTTTACAGTTTGACATACGGTTGACTATACGTAATTTTAACAACTGTTCGAAACGTGCAAGATTGCAGTATCTAATGGAGCCAACAAGATTAATATGCTTAGAATCGATACTTTATTTACTTGCTGTTTACAATTTTTAATGTTGCAATCTGAAACTAGACCTTCAGCACAAACATTTTATTACAGACTTAAGCTTAACGTGAATTTAACAGTTTAACAACTTAGCACTTACAGTTAACAAAAAAATCTTTGCGGGAAGTTTCGTCAGTTTGCAATATTACGCACGTTTGCAGTATACACAAAAATGCTCTTATTAGGTGATTAAACTGTCTGAATTTTGTCGGTTAATTGAAAATTATCAGAGATGGGATTTTTACGATAAATTTGCAGTTTGATATATGGTCGTCTATACGTAATTTAAACAAATGTTCAAGTCGTGCAAGATTGCAATATCTAATCGAGCCAACAAGATTAATATGATTAAAATCGATACTTTATTTATTTGCAGTTAACATATTTTAATGTGGCAATCTGAAACTAGACCTTCAGCATAAACATTTTATTACATATTTAAGCTTAACATGAATTTAACAGTTTGCAATTTTTTCCCAAATTTATGACGTTACCTGAGACGTATTACAGTTTACACGGTTGACTACGTATTTAGGCAACGGTGTAAACTGTTCTTAACACTTACAGTTTACAAAAAAATCTTTGCGGGGAGTTTCGTCAGTTTGCAAAATTACGCAAGTTTGCAGTTTACACAAAATTGCTCTTATTAGGTGATTAAACTGTCTAGAATTTGGCAATTAATTGAAAATTATCAGAGATGGGATTTTTACGATAAATTTGCAGTTGGACATATGGTTGTCTATACGTAATTTAAACAACTGTTCAAACTGTGCAAGATTCCCATATCTAACTGTGCCAACAAGATTAATATGCTTAAAATCGACACTTTACTTATTTTCAGTTTACAATTTTCAATTTTGCAATCTGAAACTATACCTTTAATACAAGAAATTTTATTGCATACCTAAGCTTAACGTGAATTTAACAGTTTGCAGTTTTGTCCCGAATGTAGAGCTACTTGAGATGTAACACCGTTTACAGGGTTGACTACTTATTTAGGCCACTATGTAAACTGATCTTAGCACTACAGTTAACAAGAAAATCTTTGTGGGGATTTACGTCGGTTAACAGTTTTGTCACTTACATTAAAAAAAAATTGTGATGAGTTTTGTCAGTTTGCAATATTACGCAGGTTTGTAGTTTACACAAAATTTTATTAGGTATTCAAGCTGTCAGAACTTTGGCAGTTTACAATAATTGGAATCATCAGGGATGCGGTTTTTACGATAATTTTGCAGTTTGACATGGTGTTTATATGTAATTTAGACAACTGTTCAAACGATTCTTAGCACTTATAGTTAACAAGTAAACCTTTGTGGGCAGTGACATCAGCTTGCAATTTCACGCACGTTTACGGCTTACACAAAGTTTGGCAATTTGATTTTTGGCAATTTACAGTACGAAAAGTGTCTTTACAATAATTTTGCAGTTAGACATGGTTATCTATAGACAACTGTGTAAACAGTTCTTAAAACTTACAGTTAAGAAAAAGGTTTTTTTGGGTTTCATCAATTCAGCATCATTAAACACATTTTTTGCAAACTGATATGCAGTTTAGACATCTAGGTAAATTTTCAATAATTAGAAAAACCGTTTATACGACAGCTTTGTCGTTAGACATAGTTGTAGATAACTTTAGACTACGTTGTAAATTGTTGTAAATTCAGGTTGCAAACACAGAGGAGTTTTGTCAGTTTGTAACACTTATTTCTCTTATTGGAAAATTACTCTATTAGGTTTTTGGCAGTTTGCGTTAGTTAGAACAAATCATTAGGAAAACGGTTTTTACGATAATTTTGCAGTTTGCAAGAAATGCTAAAAGGTGATATGGCGTTTGGTCAGTTTGCAAATATGTTCGGGAGAAATGCGTTTGTGATTGTAAACTACAGTTTGGCATGGTTTATATTTAATTTAAACAACGGTTAAAACGGTTCTTACAGTTAACAAGTAAACCTTTGTGGGCAGTGTTATCAGTTTGCAGCTTCACGCACGTTTACGGCTTACACAAAATTTATTTTTATCAATGGTTGGCACGTAGGCTTCTGGATTCTTTTTCGTTTATTTTTATCGGTAATTAATCTATAAGGTTTTTGGCAATTTGCAGTACGAAAACAAAAACTCTCTTTACAGTAATTTTGCAGTTAGACATGGTAGTCTATTGACAATGTAAACAGTTCTTAAATCTTACAGTTAAGAAAAAGGTTTGTTTGGGTTTCATCAATTCAGCATCATTAAACACATTTTTTGCAAACTGATATGCAGTTTAGACATCTATGTAAACTGTTCTTAGCACTTATATTCTGTGATCAGTTTTATCAGTTTGCAACATTATGCATGTTTGCAGTTAACACAAAATTTCTCTTAGGAGCTAATTAATGTACAAGGTTTTCGGCAATTTGCAATAATTAGAAAAACCCTCTATACGACAGTTTTGTCGTTTGACACAGTTGTCGATAAGTACTTTTGACCACTTTGTAAACTGTTGTTAGTTCAGGTTGTAAAACTACAAACACAGGAGAGTTTTGTCAGTTTGCCACACCTTTTTCTCTCATTGGGTAATTAATCTGTAAGGTTTTTGGCAGTTTGTGTTAATTAGAAATCATTAGGAAAACGGTTTTTACGATAATTTTGAAGTTTGCAAGAAAGGCTAAAGGTGATATGAGGGTTCAAAATTTTCATAATTGGGCAGCATTTGGCACCAACTTTGTATGTAAAAGGGCCGGTTTTCAACACACATATTAGAGATGTCTAAAAAAGCTAAATAAAAAAAACATGATGAGGAGATTACCAGAGAGTTCAGAATTGTATCGGAGAATGCTTATAGAGGGATGCTGCCAAGAGAAAAAAAAATCATATTAGGTCTAAAATTTTGCAGTTAAAGGAAAAACTTAATTATGTAAAATAAAGCTTTTTATAAATCACCAATATTCACCCTGTATGGAAGAATCCATCAAGATTTTTTATGACAGGTGACAGTTGAGAGGTGACAGGTGATAGTTGAGAACAACATGCGATAGTTGACAAGAGCGGACATATTGTCAATTACGTCATTGATCTTGGCATGCGCTTTACTGGTTGCGATATATTTTTGACTAGAATGACTCTTAGGTTCTTTAATAGAAATTTATACGTAAAAACAGTCCAAATTGGGCTGAACCTTCGTTCAATATCTACTGAACCCCGTCAAGAAAGGAACATATCACCTAAAGGACCAACTTCCAATTTTTCTAGAGAAGAAAAGAAGATTTTTGATGACAGGTGACAGTTGAGGTGACAGGTGACAGTTGAGAGATCAAGTGACATGCGATAGTTGACAAGAGCGGACATATTGTCAATGACGTCATTGATCTTGCGCATGCGCTTTACTGGTTGCGATATATTTTTGACTGGAATGATTCTTATGTTCTTTAATGCAAATTTACCAAGGACCACCAATTTACCTGACTAAAGGACCAACTTCCAATTTTTTTACAAGAAAAGAAAACAAAAATCATTGACATGTTTTTCTTTTAGTTGTCCATGAAATCGCTTCATCCAATGAGTTATTTCTTTAGATATTGTCAACGAAAATTATTCCAAAATCTTCTTGTATTAATTTTTCTAGAATAACAAAAACTTAGATCAAACCTGTAGAACGAGCCTCTTGACTACATGATATTTGATAACGCATTAGTATCAATATTAATTATTTGATTTCCAATTATAAGCTAAATAGTTCAAGTGCCTTTATCTGGAGTGCGCAGTTAAAGCAAAGGAAACGGTTTTCGTCCGATTGATGCTGAGGTATCATTTCGCTGCAAATCGAAGTTAAAATTTGAACCCCGGGGCCTGAAACAATATTTCGATTTTCCCCTTTCGCTCAACTAATATGCGAACTTCAAGCAACCTAATCGGCTCAACGAAAGCCGATCAAATTGGAATAATAATATAATACAGCGCTCCACAGGAGGGGGTGAAACAAGTTACCATCGACATTAATATTCTGGAAATTTGAGCGGAGGGGGTAACACGGGCTTAATTAAATTTCCGAGAAGATTAAAGGGCCCAAAAAGCTGAAGAGGCACGTCGAGTTGCGAACACAATTCTTCCATTGTGTCATGGTGATGAAGGGAAAAAATCAGATTTATCTTTTTCGAATTTTTCCATTTTAAGAATTATGATGAGCCGCTTGGAGCGTGAAGTGAAGCCGCAATCGATAATGACTTTCTGGCTGAATTTCACGGCTAAGCCTGAGCATACAAATGTTCGCCGGAGACAAGGAAAAGTTGTGGAATGAGGGGCGATTATTGAATCGAAGTTAATTCTAAAGTTCAATAAAAGAGGAAAAACAAGATTTACTTGTTTGCGTAAAACTTAAAACTTCGAACGACTGAGATAAGATACGTAGCTTTCTTCAACACAGTCAAATAATTTTCCTTTTCTTTTTTGGTACACTTACGGTACTTCCTACTAGTGCCGTCGTAATTCATACCCTCACATGGTACCTTAAATCAATCATACAAAAAAACTACAAAAGTTCACAGTCTAAAAAAAGAAGGTTAAATAAACGTAAGGTAAGGGTAATTTAACACCCGAAGTAAATTCCTATTGGCTACGCACTCGGTCACCATAGTAACCGGGGTGTCAAGGCTTATTAAACCGCCAAATTTGTAGGATTGTCCATTAGATATATATTACTTTGCTATCGATTTGTTGGATATGTATAGTAGCCTTCTCTTCTTTTTTTGAGGCCTCTGCTGCCTTTGAGCTCAATGCATCACGTAATTGGCAAATACGTAAACCAAATTGATCTTTTCGTATTCATCATACACGGAACGTGGAAGATAATTTAAATTTTATCGTTAAACTGCTGATCACCATGCATAGACCAACGCTTCCGATATGCATTATGTAAATCCCGGACGCCCAAGCTCAGATCCGGAAAGGGAACAGCTAGCACTATAAAGTGAATTTTCTGAAGATGTGATTCTTTTTCACATCATTTATAAAATTTGGTGCTGAAACTCTCTCTGTTTGACTTTAGCCGTGCGCGTTCGTCTTTCAATGGCGTTTTTGTTTAAACTTTACCGGCAAATTTGTCCAAACACTTGAATGGAACTTCGGAGTTTCGCTCCTCGTTCAGCAGACAACGCGGAAAGTTTCCAACAAATAAATATATTCCGATCGATTGGGGAATTAAATGCGGCATGTTTTCACCATATACAACGATGAATATTAATTATTTTTCGCAGTTTTTTTCGTTCTGTCAACTGGAGTACCGATAATATCACCCACCTTTTATTCCGGATTGAGGTAAGCAAATCCAGAGTGGCATATCCAATTTTCCGGCTTACAGTTGCATGAACGCTCTTCCTGCAAATACAAATATACAGGATCACTTGTCGTCGGGTGTTAAAGTCGCTCCCGGTTCGGCGTCAAGGGCAAAAAGGGCTGATGCAAACTATTCGATTACTCGTTTTTTCGATTATATTGTCGCAAAATAAAGGAGAATTCCAATAACAAAATATACGGGCAGAGCTGAAGGAATCAAGCAGTAACTATAGATAGCATAAGGAAATTGTTATAAAACATAAAAACTCCAATGGAAATATTACAAAAAGATAACACGTAAAAGGAGGCCCAACCTCTGCTAGTAACAAAGGCAGAACAAGAAAAAGGAGGTGCACTTTAAGAGTTCAGTAAATAGCGATTGCTTGATTAATGGAAATGCGCAATTAATGTGTTAATTTTTGAACGTTGCTACCTGCAACTTTTTACATGACACTCCATGCAAAAGTACTTGTCGCTACGTTCCAAAATTCATTAATTTTGTCACCTGAACCTGAAAATATTTCTGGCGCAAGTATTTTACAGTTTTGTAGTTTTTAGGTGATAAGTTGTTTACCGCTGATAAAATTCTGAAGGAGTCGACGTTTCGACATTTATTGGCAATTTTAGTAATCTTCAAGAATTCAACTTTTTTTTTAGTTGGGTCGAATAACAACCTATAAGGCGCTGTTTGTTATTCGGTACGTGGAATTTCATTCAAAAATATTAGAGCGTGACTGTAAAAGTAATAAATCGGGTATGGGCTATAAATATAAAGATTACTATCTGCCTCACAAGGCCATAAATTTGCGAAACGTTAGGTACACGTAGCAGTGACATTCCTCTATTTGCCAATAATGTTAAATATGAACAATAACACATAGATCCTACGAAATGCGCCTTTTCTCTTAAAAAAATGTTTGTAAGATACACGGTTCTATAAATTGAGTAATGGCTATCATGGATCATCATTTTACCCCGCCAAAGCGTTAAGACCACAAAGTGGGTAATAAAGGAAGAATTTCATCAGTTTTTGGAATATCGAAAGAAAGAGATAAATTCTACTTTGTCAAGAACTTTTCCAAATCTGACGAGTAATTAGAGGGTGGAAGTAACAAATTCGTCATTTCGGAACAGAATCACTAAAAGGTATTTATTGTCGGTTTTTATGATCTTATAAAGGTTCTATGAACCAATCTTCATTTATAGGCTATATATTTGTAATAAAAGATGGAGAATAAAACGAAATGAAAAAATTTGTTACCTATATCATTTCTTTAACTTCTTGCTGTCACATACAAGGTGTTTTTCTATAACTTTTGCATATAATGTCTCTAGAATTAATAATAACTCTGCTGAATCAATTTAAAAAATTTTCAAAAATCAAGTTTAAACTATTTTACTTAAATCAATCTTGGAATTGCAGAGAAATGTTTAAGTACAAAATCTGTAGAGATTTTTTTTCTAAAATGGCCATTAGAAAAATAGTTGTCAACTTACTGGCATCATTTTAAAGCTAAGAAAAAGACCTTTTTTCACTAAAAACCAGCAATGTTTCTCATTTAAAAAAAAGTGAATTTATGCCATATCTCACAAATGACAACTGTCAGAAAAAATCTAATTATTGTGTCTTGTTCGGGGTAAATTTGTCTAGAACCTCTTAAACGTCTTAAAATACGTCTTTGGCTATTATTAGTTTTTTTTTGGTGTAAAAATGGTGTAAAATGGATACTAAAAAACCACTAATGATACTCAAAGGCGCATTTTAAGTTAAAATTGGTAGAAATCGACGTAAAACGCCTTAAAACATCTTAAAATGCGCCTTTGAGTATCATTAGTGGTTTTTTAGTATCCATTTCTGCTTTCAGCTAAAATCAGTAGAAATCGACGTAAAATTTTAGGTTTTAAGCTAAAATCAATAAAAATCGACGTAAAACGCTATAAAACGTCTTAAAGTGCGTCATTGAGTATTATTAGTGTTTTTTTTTAGTGTTTTTTTTGGTGCAATTTTATGTTTTAAGCTAAAATCGGTAGAAATGGACGTAAAACGCCTTAAAATGCGTCTTTGAGTATTATTAGTGTAAGTTTATGTTTTCAGCTAAAATTAGTAGTAATCGACGTAAAACGCTTTAAAACGTCTTAAAGTGCGTCATTGAGAATTATTAGTGTTTTTTTGGTGCAATTTTGTTTTAAGCTAAAATCAGTAGATATCGACATAAAACGCATTAAAACGTCTTAAAATGAGTCCTTGAGTATTATTAGTTGCTCTTTAGGGAGTCAACAGTCTCAAGTTTCCTTGAGACTGTTGACTTGGAGATATCTAATTTCAAACCTGAATTTCTACCAGTCTCTTAGAGAAAAAATGGATTTTTTCTACGCTTTTTAGGTAAATTTTATATTTTCAACTAAAATCAGTAGAAATCGACGTAAAACGCTTTAAAACGCCTTGAAGTGCTTCATTGAGTATTATTAATGTTTTTTTTGTGTAATTTTATGTTTTCAGCTAAAATCAGTAGAAATCGACGTAAAACGTCTTTAAATGCTTCTTTGGGTGTTATTAGTGTATTTTGGTGCAATTTTATACTTTAAGCTAAAATCAGTAGAAATGGACGTAAAACACCTTAAAATGCGTCTTTGAGTATTATTAGTGGTTTTTGGTGTAATTTTATGTTTTTAGCTAAAATCAATAGAAATCGACGTAAAATGCCTTAAAACGTCTTAAAATGCGTATAATCCATTCAGTTATTTTTTGGCATCAACCCATGCCATGGAATTTTTCCGGTATAGCATCGATTGCGATTGTTTGTTTACTTGTCGTAAAAACAAATTTGTCAAGATGTGTCATTAAAATTTCGCGGTTGCCGATTTTTTTTACACATAACACGTGCATTTTGTAATAAAAAAAAACTGTGTTATCCTAACAAAAAGATGCCAAAGTAATTAACACTAATCAGTAACCATAAAAGCGACTCCAATTCAGAAGAAACCTCCCCCCAGAATTGCCCTCTATGACCTTACCTAAGTTTCCAATATTTTTGGGAAAGCATTAACTCTGCTCTGCTGTGTACCTACATTCTTCACTTATTGGATGTTGGAGGACTGGAAATAATACTTAAGATTCGAATGATTCGATGCTAATAATGTTTGATATCAGACACAACACCCGAAAACAATGCAATTCTAGAACTATTAATACGTAAGTAGATAGGTACCTAAGCTTACAACCCATTGTCCTATTTTCGTGCTTTCAATTGCCGCTGACAGACCCATCATTGGTCCTGTCCTTCCGTAACTGTATTCCACCTTTTTTTTTCAAAAAGCAAATTTCATATACATATCGTCACTTGCATTTTTGTAGGGTGCATATAATGCTCATATCACATTCACACTATAAACTTATTAGCCTTAATTATTATGGTTGTGAAAGATTCATTTTTAAAATACATTAATAAAATATAATATTCTTGCTAGCGTTGAGCCCCGGTCCATTTTTTACTAGATTCTAGCTTGGTAATCATTATTATTAAAAGTTTGAACTAATGAAGCCATCTGGCAACTATGTGAGCAAAACAGTAAACAATAACCTTAACCTCAAACTAATTATTAATCACTGTCACTGTCAGTCATGTTAAACCGGGTGAAATATGTCAGATTTCCAACGCCTACTTGACTACAGAAATAACCGAATGGATTATAGTAGTAGGTATGTCAAATTCCATGGATCTAACTTTAGGTATTTTAGGACTCATAAATATAAATATAGATCCACACTAAATAAAGAAGATTTTTCTAGTCCTATCCTTACATTCACAAATAAGTCTGATCCATAATTATTTAGTCTCCAACACTTGGAATTCAACACTAATCGCCAATTAACCATAATGCGGGTTATGCCTTGCTTTGAATGTAGAGAGACATTGGTAAGCTTGCAAATTATTATTAGCCTTTGTGGCGAGAAGTGAATTCCTATTGGTCACCGAGACGGTCACCCTGGCAACCGTGCTGCCAAGCCGTGTCAAGGTCTATTAAATTGCCGTGTTTTTATAATTGTTCTGTTGAATGCACGACTATCTTATATCAACGAAAAAAGTCCATTAGTATGTTTCAAGCGTTGTTAATAAATACAATTTAAAGTGTTTTTCGGGCTTTAAAGCCGTGGTCCAATAGAATTTCTTCCTGACGTGTACTCTTTATGGATTAAGGATAATTACAAAGACAGTCAATAATTTTTTTATCCATTTATGTAAGCATTTAATGTTTCATTCATTTTTTTTATTTTTTTTTAAATTAGGTAAAATAAGTTTCATAAAAAAATAAGAATAAATGATAAAATTTAAAACAAAGGTAAACTAATTTCACATGGCATCAAGTTGTTTACATCTTGATACAGAAAAACATATACTTAATGCAAAATTGGGCCCAGCAGTAAATTTGGGTGTTTAGGGCGATTACAAATCTAGAACCTTTTTCATTGTTCTTAGAAGAACAATTTCAAAAAAATTTAAAAGTGACACTTATTATATGTTTAATAATCATTTCCAGATTTATCAAGATAGAAAACCGAAATTACACCAGAAGTAAAGGCAATCAATTGAATCAAAGT
Organism: Taphrorychus bicolor; assembly: GCA_951812265.1. NCBI lineage: Eukaryota > Metazoa > Arthropoda > Insecta > Coleoptera > Curculionidae > Taphrorychus > Taphrorychus bicolor. The sequence goes on along the minus strand of OX638300.1, from coordinate 32,982,510 downwards.
TTCAATGTTACAATCAATGATGCAAAACTTTAAAGACAGTTTGCAAGAGTAGTCTCTACTATCGTAAACTCTCTACTATAGTAGTATTCTAATGGCAAGGCACTGAGGGCGGTATTTAACTATTAAACTATTAAAAATAAAAACAGTGAGTTTATTTAGATACCTACTGCATCATTTTTTTTATATTAATATCATCAATATCAATATGTTAATATATTAATCATATCATCAATATATTAATATAATTATATCAATATTTTTATATCAATTTAAAAATTTTATTATTTAATAAAAAATAAATAAAAGTAGCCTTATTGTAGGCACAAACAATATTTTAAGAGATATGTATTGACTAAAACTTGTATTCTAAGCCAAACCAAGAACAAAACCCTTTATTCTACCTCTAACGACCCCTCTGACGTAGGTTGATTTGATAAAAAATTACAATAACCATACAAATGGCTGGAAAATCATGAAAAAAGGAAAAAAATTATAAATAAAAACAAAGATGTGGTTCAGACAACAGAATATTGATCTAGTGGGTCTAAGAACTGAAGGTTAAATAAATGTAAGCCTTCAACTCACCATTACTCTTTGAGACGCAAAGACATTTTCTATTGGCTACGCAGTCGGTCACCATGGTAACCATGCTGTCAAGCACCGCCAAGGTTTATTAAACCACCAAATTTGTAGGATTGCTCTACAGAATTCGTGATTATCTTAAGCCAATGTAAAAATTCAATACGACTGTCTCGATATAAACAAAGGCACACTACTAACTACCGTTGAAAATCGCATATTGCGAACAGCGTGCGTAAAGTGCACATTGCGCACGATCTCATACAGAAGCGTGTGCAAAGTTCACACGCTTTGTTCGTTCGTTCCTTCTGATTGCTTCGCGCACGCCTTGCATATATTTTATAATACGAATGTTCATTTATGAAGCAATATCGCAGTCGTAGAAAAAGTATAGTGTGCAACACGTACGAAAATCACACTTCACACTCTTGTGACGTTGTCTCACTCGCCTACGGCTCGTGTCCAAACCGTCACACTCGTGTGAAAAGTGCAATTTTCGACACTAGTTGCACAATATATTATTAATATGCTCCAAATCTTCTTGATAAAGTTCTCTGGTTTTTCTGACGTAGATTGACATGAAACTTGACATTAACTCTTCGTTACATATCAGAGAACATCCCTCCTCACCCTTTAAGGGCTCGCATATCCCAATGGTCTGTTTTTGTTTCGCTATGTAGGATTGGGAGGATGTGAGAGGATTTACTACATTTATTTCAGTTAATTTGCGGCCGTGAGGGAAATTGGATTCCGCCCGAAGCTTGGGAACGAAAGAAAACAAAGTTTGATGAAGGGATGACATCTGCGCATCTCTGGATGTAAGTACACGTGACAGAGTTCCAGGAGCAGAATAATTGTTGAAAACCTCATTTAGCGTATGTACGCTCTGGCAGTGGCCTAAGGGGGATATCCACCCTTCAGCTACGGTATGTGTATATAACCGAAAAGTTAATTAATCCCGGCTAATATATGGAACTTGTTACATGGCTTTGCATATTGACGCTCAAACACTGATTAATACCATATTTGAGGGCTCAATTAAACCATTCAATACAGTAAATACAGCAAAAAAATTTGAGTTTGACAATCAGGGGACCTATCCAACCTTTAGTGCGTCGATAGCTTGCTAGAAACCGAGCTATCAATGCAATAAAGGTTGGATTGTCGCCTCGCTTCTCTTGGTCGCTTAAAAAATCTCACTTTTTTTTTGCTGCATTCACTGCATTGATTTTGGCCTGAGGGGGGGGGGGGGCCTGAGAGGGGGGGGGTAAACTTTTTTACTTCGGACGGGTAAAGTATTCTAGTTTTTGTTTATTAGACGAAAAAAATCAACACAGTAAATACGGGAAAAAATTTAAGTTTGACAATCAGGGGACCTCTCCAACCTTTACTGCATCGATAGCTCGCACTAAACCGAGCTATCAATGCAATAAAGGTTGGATTGCCCCCTCGCTTTTCTTGGTCGCCTGAAAAATCTCAAATTTTTTTTACTGCATTCACTGTATTGATTTTGGCCTGAGGGGGGCCTGAGAGGGGGGGGGGGTGAATATTTTTACTCCCGACGGGTAAAGTATTCTAGTTTTACTTTATTAGACGAAGGAAATCAACACAGTAAATGCAGGAAAAAATTTAAGTTTGACAATCAGGGAACATATTCAACCTTTAGGTATTGCGTCGATAGATCCCTCGAAACCGCGCTATTAATGCAATAAAGGTTGGGTTGCCCCCTCGCTTCGCTTGGTCGCCTAAAAAATCTCTCGGTCTCCCAAAAATTCTCAAATTTTTTTTGCTGCATTCACTATGTTGATTTTCGCCTCAGGGGGAGCCTGAGAGCGGCTGGGAGGGGGTGAATCTTTTTATGTCCGACAGGTAAAGTATTCTATTTTTAGTTCATTAGTCGAAGGAAATCAACACAGTAAATACAGCAACAAATTTAAGTTAGACAATCAGGAGACCCATCCAACCTTTATTGTGTCGATAGTTCGCAGGAATCCGAGCTATCAATGCAATAAAGGTTGGATTGTCCCCTCGCTTCTCTTGGTCTCCCAAAAGTTCTCACATTTTGTTTGCTGCATTCAGTGTGTTGATTTTCGCCTCAGGGGGGCCTGAGAGAGGGTTGGGGCGGAGGTGAAATACAGCAAAAAATTCAAGTTCGACAATCAGAGGACCTATCCAACCTTTACTGCGTCGACAGCTCGCTAGAAACCGAGCTATCAATGCAATAAAGGTTGGATTGCCCCCTCGCTTCTCATGGTCTCCCAAAAGTTCTCACATTTTTTTTGCTGCATTCAGTGTGTTGATTTTTGCCTCAGCGGGGGGGGGGCTGAGAGAGGGTTGGGGGGGGGGTAAATTTTTTACTTCCGACGGGTAAAGTATTCTATTCTTAGTTCATTAGTCGAAGAAAATCAACACAGTAAATACAGCAACAAATTTAAGTTAGACAATCAGGAGACCCATCCAACCTTTAGTGCGTCGATAGCTTGCTAGAAACCGAGCTATCAATGCAATAAAGGTTGGATTGTCGCCTCGCTTCTCTTGGTCGCTTAAAAAATCTCACTTTTTTTTTGCTGCATTCACTGCATTGATTTTGGCCTGAGGGGGGGGGCCTGAGAGGGGGGGGGGGGTAAAGTTTTTAACTTCCGACGGGTAAAGTATTCTAGTTTTTGTTTATTAGACGAAAAAAATCAACACAGTAAATACGGGAAAAAATTTAAGTTCGACAATCAGGGGACCTCTCCAACCTTTACTGCATCGATAGCTCGCACTAAACCGAGCTATCAATGCAATAAAGGTTGGATTGCCCCCTCGCTTTTCTTGGTCGCCTGAAAAATCTCAAATTGTTTTTACTGCATTCACTGTATTGATTTTGGCCTGAGGGGGGCCTGAGAGGGGGGGGGGTGAATATTTTTACTTCCGATGGGTAAAGTATTCTAGTTTTACTTTATTAGACGAAGGAAATCAACACAGTAAATGCAGGAAAAAATTTAAGTTTGACAATCAGGGAACATATTCAACCTTTAGGTATTGCGTCGATAGATCCCTCGAAACCGCGCTATTAATGCAATAAAGGTTGGGTTGCCCCCTCGCTTCGCTTGGTCGCCTAAAAAATCTCTCGGTCTCCCAAAAATTCTAAAATTTTTGTTGCTGCATTCACTATGTTGATTTTCGCCTCAGGGGGAGCCTGAGAGCGGCTGGGAGGGGGTGAATCTTTTTATGTCCGACGGGTAAAGTATTCTATTTTTAGTTCATTAGTCGAAGGAAATCAACACAGTAAATACAGCAACAAATTTAAGTTAGACAATCAGGAGACCCATCCAACCTTTATTGCGTCGATATTTCGCAGGAATCCGAGCTATCAATGCAATAAAAGTTAGATTGCCCCCTCGCTTCTCGTGGTCTCCCAAAAGTTCTCACATTTTTTTTTGCTGCATGCAGTGTGTTGATTTTCGCCTCAGCGGGGGCCTGAGAAAGGGTTGGGGGGGGGAAGTGAAATACAGCAAAAAATTTAAGTTCGACAATCAGAGGACCTATCCAACCTTTACTGCGTCGACAGCTCGCTAGAAACCGAGCTATCAATGCAATAAAGGTTGGATTGCCCCCTCGCTTCTCGTGGTCTCCCAAAAGTTCTCACATTTTTTTTGCTGCATTCAGTGTGTTGATTTTCGCCTCAGCGGGGGGGGGGCCTGAGAGAGGGTTGGGGGGGGGGTAAATTTTTTACTTCCGACGGGTAAAGTATTCTATTCTTAGTTCATTAGTCGAAGAAAATCAACACAGTAAATACAGCAACAAATTTAAGTTAGACAATCAGGAGACCCATCCAACCTTTATTGTGTCGATAGTTCGCAGGAATCCGAGCTATCAATGCAATAAAGGTTGGATTGTCCCCTCGCTTCTCTTGGTCTCCCAAAAGTTCTCACATTTTGTTTGCTGCATTCAGTGTGTTGATTTTCGCCTCAGGGGGGCCTGAGAGAGGGTTGGGGCGGAGGTGAAATACAGCAAAAAATTCAAGTTCGACAATCAGAGGACCTATCCAACCTTTACTGCGTCGACAGCTCGCTAGAAACCGAGCTATCAATGCAATAAAGGTTGGATTGCCCCCTCGCTTTTCGTGGTCTCCCAAAAGTTCTCACATTTTTTTTGCTGCATTCAGTGTGTTGATTTTTGCCTCAGCGGGGGGGGGGGGGCTGAGAGAGGGTTGGGGGGGGGGGTAAATTTTTTACTTCCGACGGGTAAAGTATTCTATTCTTAGTTCATTAGTCGAAGAAAATCAACACAGTAAATACAGCAACAAATTTAAGTTAGACAATCAGGAGACCCATCCAACCTTTACTGCGTCGATAGCTCGCTAGAAACCGAACTATCAATGCAATAAAGGTTGGATTGTCCCCTCGCTTCTCTTGGTCTCCCAAAAGTTCTCACATTTTGTTTGGTGCATTCAGTGTGTTGATTTTCGCCTCAGGGGGGCCTGAGAGAGGGTTGGGGCGGAGGTGAAATACAGCAAAAAATTCAAGTTCGACAATCAGAGGATTTATCCAACCTTTACTGCGTCGACAACTCGCTAGAAACCGAGCTATCAATGCAATAAAGGTTGGATTGTCCTCTCGCTTCTCTTGATCTCTCAAAAGTTCTCACATATTTTTTGCTGCATTCAGTGTGTTGATTTTCGCCTCAGAGGGGGCCTGAGAGAGGGTTGGAGGGGGGGGGGGTAAATTACTTACGTCCGACGGGTAAAGTATTCTATTCTTAGTTCATTAGTCGAAGAAAATCAACACAGTAAATACAGCAAAATAATTAAGTTAGACAATCAGGAGACCCATCCAACCTTTATTGTGTCGATATTTCGCAGGAATCCGAGCTATCAATGCAATAAAGGTTGGATTGTCCCTCAGGGGGGCCTGAGAGAGGGTTGGGGGGGGGGGGGTAATTTTTTTACTTCCGAGGGGTAAAATATTCTATTCTTAGTTCATTAGTCGAAGAAAATCAACACAGTAAACTACGGCAACAAATTTAAGTTATACAATCAGGAGACCCATCCAACCTTTATTGTGTCAATAGTTCGCAGGAATCCGAGCTATCAATGCAATAAAGGTTGGATTGTCCCCTCGCTTCTCGTGGTCTCTCAAAAGTTCTCACATTTTTTTTGCTGCATTCAGTGTGTTGATTTTCGCCTCAGGGGGGCCTGAGAGAGGGTTGGGGGGGGGGGGGTGAATTTCTTAGGTAAAGTATTCTATTCTTAGTTCATTAGTCGACGGCAATCAACACACTAAATACAGCACAAAATTTAAGTTCGACATTCAGGAGAACTATCTAACCTTTACTGCGTCGATAGCTCGCTAGAAACCGAACTATCAATGCAATAAAAGTTGGATTTCCGCCTTGCTTCTCTTGGTCTCCGAAAAATTCTCACATTTTTTTTGCTGCATTCACTGTGTTTATTTTGAACCTAGGGGGGCCTGGGAGAAGGGGTAGGGGTTGAATCTTTTACCGTCCGATGGGAAAGTATTCTACTTTTAGTTCATTAGTCGAAGAAAATCAACACAGTAAATACAGCAAAAAAATTAAGTTCGACAATCAAGGGACCTATCCAACCTTTATTGCGTCAATAGCTGAGAGAGGGGGGGGGGTGAATCTTTTACGTCCGACGAGTAAAGTATTCGTGGGATTGCCGCCTCGCTTCTCTTGGTCTTCCAAAAATTCTCACATTTTTTTTACTGCATTCACTCTGTGTTCATTTTCGCCTCACGGGGGCCTGAGAGAGGGTGGGGGGCGGGCTGAATATTTTTACGTCCGACAGGTAAAGTATTCTATTTTTCGTTCATTAGTCGAAGGAAATCAACACAGTAACTACAGCAAAAAATTTAAGTTTGACAATCAGAAGACCTATTCAACCCTTACTGCGTCGATAGCTCGCTAGAAACCGAGCTATCAATGCAATAAAGGTTGGATTGCCGCCTCGCTTCTCTTGGTCTTCCAAAAATTCTCACATTTTTTTTTACTGCATTCACTCTGTATTCATTTTCGCCTCACGGGGGCCTGAGAGAGGGTGGGGGGCGGGCTGAATATTTTTACGTCCGACGGGTAAAGTATTCTATTTTTCGTTCATTAGTCGAAGGAAATCAACACAGTAACTACAGCAAAAAAATTAAGTTTGACAATCAGAAGACCTATCCAACCTTTACTGCGTCGATAGCTCGCTAGAAACCGAGCTATCAATGCAATAAAGGTTGGATTGCCGCCTCGCTTCTCTTGGTCTTCCAAAAATTGTCACATTTTTTTTACTGATATTCACTCTGTGTTGATTTTCGCCTCACGCATGAGAGAGGGTGAGGGGGGGGGGCGTGAATCTTTTTACGTCCGACGGGTAAAATATTCTATTTTTATTTCATGAGACGAAGGAAATCAACAGAGTAACTACAGCAAAAAATTTAAGTTCGACAATCAGGAGACCTATCCAACCTTTACTGCGTCGATAGCTCTCTAGAAACCGAGCTATCAATGCAATCAAGGTTGGATTGCCACCTCGCTTCTCTTGTTCTTCCAAAAATTCTCACATTTTTTTCAATGTGAACCTCGTTTCTCTTGGTCGCCTAAAAAATCTCCCTTTTTTTGTGCTGCATTTACTGTGTTTATTTTGAACATAGGGGGGCTTGGGAGAGGGGGGAGGGGTTGAATCTTTTACCGTCCGACGGGAAAGTATTCTATCCAATTTTTTTAAAGTTAAAATAATATTTACCGGGTTAGATCGGAAGAATGACATAAGGTTAAAGGGTTCGATAGGAGTAACGAGATCAAAGACGGGAGAAAAAATGTCGCACATATTTTTTTTACATAAAAAGACGGGTCATGTTTGAATATTTGACGGACAAGTTAAAAAAAGCTGAAACCTGACATTTTTTAAAATCCATGTCTTAGAAAATAATGCTGTAAAACTATGGTAATTCTCTGCCATTCTTTATACCTATATTATTGTAGTAAATAAAACCTTTTTACTATAAAATCTTTTATCGAGCTCTCTCAGGTTGATGCAATTTCCATTTCGACGAAATTTGCTTGGTTCGCCCTGCAAAACACTAAATTTCCGGTCTTCTAACGTAAACAACTATTTTAGAGGTCTTTTCAGTGGAAGAAAAATTGACTTTTCCCGGGTGCTTTGGCATCGTTGAACTCTTATTAAAGGTTGACGAGCCAAATTAAACCTCAAATTGCCCCGTCGGCTTCGCAAAAACGACCATATTTCAGTTTAATCCAGTCGTTGAGCGAGTATTTGAAAATTTACCACTAGTACAGCCCACAATAGTAAAAGAGAAATTCCGTTTAATAAAAAGAAAATGGAAGCAAAACCCGCTATTAAACCCGATATAATCCCCGTATTTGATCCCTGGCGTGACGTGCCATATAATCAACATGCTGATTTGTTTATATCGATTTGTATAAATAATCCAAGCCGGTTTATATGTTTTTATCATACCTGTGTTGATGCCTGTTCTAACCTTGACGGGCTAAAATTTCACCGTTTTTATATTATGTACCTGAACGATATTAAGGCCTAGTTCGTGACGAATTTATTTCTGGATTAACCCGAAGTTAACTGAGAAGTGGTGTAATACTTGTTAATTATGGATTATATATACATATTGTTGTTCTTGCGATCGGTGTTTTAGATATTGGGCAAAAAAAAACTATTAGTTGCATGCGAATAAATCCTTTACGCTACAAATCAGCATACATAACAAAAGAAATTAAAAAGTCGGTTGTTAATACCTAAAATGTTAACACATATTATACATTTTGTTAATGCTGGAAACAATGTAGGACAGAAACGTGACAAAATTAACATCAAGAGTACAGGGTGAAAAAATAATAAATTATAAAGAATATTATTTATTAGTACCTCAGTGTCGTGCTGACTGAAGTCACGTACGCATTTTTGTTTGCTTCAATCGACCAAAGGTCTTACTGCATTTTAAAACTTTACTTCTTTTCTAAGTTGTTCATACATGTTAGATAAAAATTACTGAAATTTACAAGCTTACGGCTTTTTACAGCAATAATGAAGTTATAAACTCTTTATTACGTACTCTTTACGTTATCGTAACTTACTGCTAGGGACAATTTCAAATGTCTTTAATTTCCTTCTCGACTACAGTGTGATATTTTTACTGTAAACAACGTTGCCGGTCACTTCATTACCCTTCAAAGAACAGTAATTTTTGAGTAGACAAATTTCTTTCTATAACTTTGATAAACAAAACATACAGTTTCTTCACGATGGATCATTATGGTCTACTTTACTTTATTTTATTATTTTTGGTGTTTGACCTTTGGTGGTTTAGAGGCAACCCACGCACGATGCATTTAGAGGCACAATGCACTGTGGTGAATTAGACGTCTTTGTCCAGTTTAGTAAAAAAAAAAAATGTAAAAAAGGGCAAAAATGATAATTAGGCGTCTTTTTGGAGGGGAAGAAAATTGGTGATAATTTCAGATTCACATTTTTATGACACAATTTTACCGTCTCTACATATTATTCCAATTTTAGGAAAATCTGTGACAATAAATTTTAGATGAAAATTTTGATTGCTACCCCCTGTGAATTTTTTTGTAATGTCAGTTTTTTTGCCTATAATTTGAAAACAGTAAGACTCTTCAATATACATTTAAGTAGGCGGTGCGAAGAGGTTATCATGGGCTGTAAGTTAAATTTTAAAAAACAAACGTGCATCTTTTGGTTTTTGAGGTAATTAAAAAAAAAAATCTAGACTTTTGTACTTTATTTTTGGGCCCCAGTGATCAGTTACTATTATAGTTAGGAATTCAAAAAGTGTCTTAAAATGAAGCCTCACTCGTCTACTTTCATACCTCTTAAAACAAATTTTTGGATCAATGCTTATCGAAACTAGATATAAGCTTTCAAAGGCGGAAACGCCCAATTTTTATTTTTGAGCTGTATCGAGTGCCCCGTCTGCTGATAGGTAATTTGCCATGCAATTCTACATCATTCGTGTTATTTCGTCAATTTGAGTGATTGAATCAATGAAAAAAGTCGATTTCTGTTTTAAGGTATTAAAAGGTGTCTTAAAATGAAAAATTGTGAAAAAGACATTTTAGGCGCCACTTTGGAGAATAATATTAGTGAAAATGTCAGTTTCACTTTTTTATCATATACTATCGCCTCGTCTACGATTTGACATCAATTTTACGAAAATCTGGGAATATAAATTTTGAATGAAAATGTTGACGACTGCCCTTTTTGAAATTTTTTTAAATTTCAGTTTTTTGTCCCTAATTTGAAAACGCTAAGACTTTTCGATATACACTCAAGTAGGAGGTATGAAGGGGTCATAAAGAGCTACAAGCTAAAATAAACAGGACAAACGTGTTCCTTTTGGTTTTCGAGATAATTAAAAAGAAAAGTGCAGAATTCTTACTTTATTTTTGGGCCACCCGTGTTCAGTTACTATTATAGGTGGGAATTCAATAGGTATCTCAAGATGTAGCTTCAGTTGTCTACTTTCTTAACTTTTATTATACATTTTCCGACTAATCCTCATCGGAACTGGATATAAGCTTTCAAAGGCGAAAACGTACAATTTTTATCTTCAAATTTGGGTTTTTGAATTGCATCAAGCGACCCGCCCCGTATGCTGATAGGTAATTTTCGATTTTTCTCATGTAATTGTACCTCAATCGGTTTATTTCGTGAATTTGAGTGGTTGTTCAATAAAAAAAGTTGATTTTCGTTTAAGGTACCACAAAGTGTCTCAAAACCTAAAATAGTAAAAAAAAAGACAATTTAGGCGGCAGTTTGGAAAACAAAAAAAATATTAGTGAAAATTTCAATTTCTTATTTTTACGACATTTTTTTACTCCCTAAACGATTTGGCACCAATTTTCCGAAAATCTGTGACAATAAATTTAGATTAAACATTTTGACGATTTTGACCCTTTTTGAAATTTTTTGAAATTTCATGTTTTTGTGTTTAATTTGAAAACGATAAGATTTTCTTTAAGATATGAAGGGGTCATTAAGGTCTAGAAGTTAAAATCATCAGGACAAAGAGGTTTGTTTTGGTTTTAGAGAAAATAAAAAAAAAGTTGCAAAATTAGTACTTTTTTTTGGGCCACCCGTGCTTAGTTACTATTATAGGTGGAATATCAAAAGGCATTTCAAAATGTATCTTCACATGTCTACTTTCTCGCCTCTTATTACACATGTTTGGATTAATCCTTATCGAAACTAGATATAAGCTTTCAAAGGTGAAAACGCACAACTTAAATCGCCAAATGTAGGTTTTTGACCTGTATGTTGCTAGGTAATCTTCGATTTTTGTCATGTAATTTTTCAAATGTAAAATAGTGAAAAATTCCCATTTTAGCCGCCATTTTGGAGAAAAATAAAATTAGGTAAAAGATATGGAAGAAGTAAAAGTAAAAGATAAAAGAAGGTAAAAGGTAAAAAGGGATCATCAAGGGCTCTAACCTAAATTAATCAGGACGAACGTGTTGCTTTCGGTTTTCGAAAATATGAATTTTTGAAAATAAAATAAAAAATAGTGAAAAACACATTTTAGGCGCCATTTTGAAAGAGAAGAAAATTTGTGAAAATTCAATTTCACATTTTATAAGATATACTTTTGCATCCTCTTCGATTTGACACTAATTTAACGAAAATCTGAGATAATAAATTTTGAATGAAAACTTTGACGACTGAACTTTTTTGATTTTTTTTTTAAATTTTAGTTTTTTGTTTCTAATTTGAAAACGGTAAGACTTTTCGATACACACTCAAGTAGGAGGTATGAAAGGATCATCAAGAGCTACAAGCTAAAATAAAGAGGACAGACGTTCCTTTTGGCTTTCGAGATAATTAAAAAAAGTGCAGAATTCGTACTTTATTTTTGGGCCACCCGTGCTCAGTCAGTATTTTAGGTGGAAATTAAAAAGGTATCTCAAAATATAGCTTCACTTGTCTACTTTCTTAACTCTTATTATAAATTTTCGGTTTAATCCTCATCGGAACTGGATATAAGCTTTTAAAGGCAAAAACGCACAACTTTTATATTCAAATTTAGGTTTTTGAGCTGCATCAAGCCCGTGCGCTAATAGGTAATTTTTGATTTTTGTTATGCAATTCTACATTAATTTGACTGGTTGGATCAATGAAAAAAGTTTTCGATTTCTGTTTTAGGTTCTACAGGGTGTCTTAAAGTGAAAAATAGTGAAAAGGACATTTTAGGCACCACTTTGGAAGAGAAGAAAATTAGTGAAAATTTCAATTTCACTTTTTCTATGACATACTTTCGAACTTTAATTTTGGGTCATCCGTGCCCAGTTACTGTTAGAGGTAAAAATTCAAAAAGTATTTCAAAATATAGCTTCACTTATCTACTGTCTTACCTATTATTATAAATTTTTGGATTAATCCTCATCGACACTAGAAATAAGCTTTCAAAGGCGGAAACGTACAATTCTAATCTATAAATTTAGGTTTTTGAGCTGTATCGAGAGCAATGTAATTTTCTGTTCTTTTTAATTAATCGGTAATTCTACGTCAATGGATTGAGTGGTTATATCTATGAAAAAAGTCAACTAAAGGGTAGTACTCAGGTACTAAAGGGTGTTTCAAAATGTGGGAACAAGAAGTTTTGTCAGATTTCTTATTCGACGAATTCCGCGGTAAGGGAAAAAAAACACAAATCCTTGCCCTCATCCTAAATATACTTAGTTAAATAAGCCAATTATAATATATTTGAATATAATTAAGCCTCCAGAGCCCAAAAGTTCATGCAAGACAGCGGTTTTGATATAACAAGGAAATTATAAGTGTAGGAAAGAGTGGAAAAATATTCTATCAGACCTCGTCTTAGGTGAAGCAAAAATGTACAACTTTCGCGCCTCATAAATATTTCTATTTTAAAACTTAAATTAACTACAATCTAAAGTAACTTTCTTGCGCGAGTTGACTAAAACTTCTGAGTGCGAGTGCAACTCGGTGGTTGAATATCAGAACTTTGTAAACAACAGTTGCAAGCAACTTTTCTCTGCTAAGAGACCATTATTTGTTTGACCACGACTTTTGGCCAAAAAGTGTCACTCCCATAAGGCCCATTAGCGTCATCTTTCTGCCGCTTTCGCCCATAAATCTCACAAAGCCTATCTATCAAAACCCTGATAAATAGAGCAAAACTCCGAGGTAAAACTTCCTCTCTGGAACCCTCCTCCGATCGCGTGCTGCTCACAACTTTGAATCAACATATTCGCAGGAGTTGTATCAGGTCTTTGGGGACGTTAATAATAATTGAAAACTGATGTGTGCCCAACGTATATAGGTCTAAGTCGTGAACGAATAAGCGTTAATTCGGCGTCCTCGGCATGCGTCCCGACGCTGAATGAGCGTCGGAAAGCCAGTGCGCTCTATACTGTCGTTAAACTAGTCGAGCGGCGGGAAAGCGCGTGTGAAAACTTCCGCAAAAAAGTTGAACGAAACTTCTTCTCGATGATGGTTATTGTGTAAACATGTGGCTGCTAAAGGGTTTTTAAATTGACGGTTTTTTTTTACGAACTAGTTGAGGTAAGTTGATGTGTGGTAAAATAAAACTTTGGACACGTTTTAAATAATTCGTCATGGAAAATATTTTCCGACAACCTCATCGTATCTGTTCTATGCTTCTCCTCGTTTCTTATTTACCAAAAGTATATACAAAACTTGCGGCTTATCAACATTATATAATGTCTCTTGCAGGCTTTTATTTAGAATGTCGCAAAGTCGCGTGAAACGTCACAAGGCGAGATTAAACTTCATAGATGATGTGATGATAAAAACGGATGCCGTATATACACATTTTGCAAAAAAAACAAAAATAAGAGGTAGAAGGGTGAGGAAAACCTCAATGAAGAGAGGACAAATGCAAAAACTATTGTTGCAATATTTTTTGTAAAGTTAAACTTCTCTTTAACCACGTTTCCATGGAAACGGCCCATTGCTCTCGATTCTGCATTTTTATTTTTCAGTTTTAGTAGTTTCGCTCTAAAAGTGAATCCTTCCAAACTGCCAGAATGACAGTGACCCCTCACAAATGGCTCAATGGTAACAATAACAAAGATCTACATTTAAGTAGTTTCTTGGGATTCCTTTACTTGAAAATTATTAGCAAGAAGTAGGTTCCCTCAGGAAATTTACCAGGCTTTTCATAATTTAGCCCAAAACGTATTAAAGTGGTTCGAAACGCAAGAGCAAGGTTTAAATCTATTAAATAATGTAAATAATGGTATGGGTTCCATTGACACATTACCAGTCAGCCCTCGTCCATCATTCTATCCCTAAGAATAGAAACACTTTATCCCTTTCCAGAGCCCGAAAAAAAAAACACTCACTGAAAAGGCAAACAAACTTATTACCAACTAGCATTTATTAAGCGAGTCAATTCACTTAAATATGATAAACTGTTTACAAATGCCTGAACATGGCTCCAAGAGGAATGGTCTCTATATTTTTTTACATTTTTGTTGTTGGCGTTGCCTGTCAAAGGCCTGTTTATTCGGCTTGAGGCCAAGACGAGGGTCTGTGCCCATATATCAACTGAAAAAAAAATAATAAAGTGCGTCTTTTGCCTTGCCATCAGAGGACTGACATTAATTATTTTCTACAATCATCTGCTCGTGGATTATTAATATATAGTGAAACTCTTCAAATCTCAAAAATGCCGCTTGTGAGACATGCAGCATAGAGCCTGATCTGGTGTCAGAGGCCTACTAGCTGTAATCTTGCTCTTATTATTATCAAATGTTATAAAGAGTAGGTGGTCACCAATACGTCGATCAACCACCTGCATAGTTACATTCGCATAGAAGTAACAACTCAGCATTTCTCACGCTTAAATTCCTAGATTTGCCTTATTTTATTCACATGCAGTATCAGCAGAACCGAGCTTATAAATATAAGTAAAATTGTATGATCAAATGACTTACCTGTAAGGAAATTTGATCCAAATTATACGAGCACTCCTGTCCGAAATTATTACTTACATTGTAGAAGTTTAGAGACTTGAGTGGTGATCTTGATGGATAGTCCACTTATCGCAGCAGCGAAAAAAGGTTGAATAGCTATAGGGTTGTGTTGGGAAGTCAAGTAAACTGCATACAGCTTACGAACTTGTGTTTATAAATTGCTTATGTCAAATGCACATACAGTGTTGCACAGATATTGTTACGCATCGCAGCAACGCCGCATGGGAGGCGGGGCAACGCATGGGAGCGTGTTGGTTGGTGGAGCTTCGCGACCTATCCGCGCTGCGTCATGGCTGACACGAGTGATTTATTGCTCGGCTGGCTTATTCTAGAAGGCAGTTGTTTACCGTTACAACCGTTTTTTTTTTATGTGAGATTATTCAAGAATTCTTATAAAGAATTTTCTAGGTTTTTCTGTAATTTTAGGATTGTATATAAAAGGCGCATAAAGCGGCGGTTAGAGTAGTCGTATTTTAGTCGAGCTATAAGTAAGCTAAAGTTACGAAGCGATATTAGAAGGCTATAAAGTGTTAAGTACTGAGTTATTTAGTAGTCGAGTGTATTTGTGGGAAAAATAAATAGTGTTTTCGAGTTAAATCGTTACACTGGAATTATTGAACCCCGAGTTCGCAACAATTGGTGTCAGAAGTGCGATTCCAGTGGGAATTTGAGGACCAATATTACTGAACTGTAAGTGAGTGCTTCATTGCCGGACATTACCTGTTTATGCCAGTGACTAGAAGCCAGCATCAAGCGATGGAGGATCAACTTGCCGCCCTGCTGTCCCTTATGCAACAACAGAGGGAAGAACAGGAAAAACGCGATCAAGTACAGGAGCGACGTTATCAAGAACAGGAAAAACGTGATCAAGTACAGGAGCGACGTTATCAAGAACAGGAAAAACGTGATCAAGAACAGGAGCGACGTTATCTAGAACAGGAGAAACGTTATAACGAACAGAAGGAAGAGCAAGAAAGACGTTATAAGGAGCAAAAAGAGGAACAAGAAAGACGTGATCAAGTACAGGAGCGACGTTATCAACAACAAAAGGAAGAGCAGGAAAAACGTGATCAAGTACAGGAGCGACGTCATCAACAATTCAAAGAAGAATTAATGAACCATCTCGCAGCTAGGGAGCAACAATTGGAAGAAAGAATAATGCAATCCGTCAACGAATCCGTTAACGGCGTTCACGAATCCATTAACGGCGTTAACGAAGGACTCGAAGCTGTCAACCAGAGGGTTCTCGAGCTAGAAAAGAAATTCCGGGAACAACTTGAGGACGACAACGTGTCTACAGAGAGTTTTAGCACAGCCAACGCTAAAATTAACCCTCCCGATTATGACGGTACTACTGCATGGGAAATTTATAAAACTCAGTTTGAGGCAGCTGCAAAAGCTAATGGTTGGTCCGAGCCCCAGAAAGCTACATCATTAGTGGTAGCACTTCGTGGAAAAGCGGCTGAATTACTACAATCCCTGTCGGCAGCGGATCAAAGTAATTATGCGGCTTTAGTACACACTCTGCAACTACGATTTGGAAATGAGCACAAAGAAACCGTGTTCCAGGCCCAGCTGAGGATGAGACAGCAAAAGTCAGGTGAATCCTTACAAGAATTTGAGGCGGACATAGACAGACTCATTCACCTGGCATATCCATCGGCCCCTGAATCTTTTCAAATGCAATTTGCCGCCGAAAGGTTCATTGAGGGAGTTCGCGATAGTGACATGAGATACCACTTACGTCTTGTAAGGCCCAAGAATATCAGCGAGGCACTAGTTCGGGCCCTGGAATTCGAGGCGTCACGGGTGTCATCTAATTCATCGCCACGCGTACGAATGGCAACTTGCGGTGAAGAGGAGAATACGTCTATGACTGAATCCATGGCCAGTTTACATAAGGCGATGAAAGATATGGCAGTCAGTATGCAAGCCCTGTTAGAAAGAACGCCTCGATCAACGGACAATCGGGGCATAAAATGTTTTAACTGCGGCAGACTGGGTCACATCAAGAGTAACTGCCGTAATAGGGCAAGAAGTCCGTCGCCGTCGTTTAGAAGACCAAGCGGCGACCAAGACCGCCCTAGGTCCCAGGAAAACTAATTCCGGTCAATGCAAGGGGGCAATTGACCGGGGCCGCTAAGACCCCCAGGATCTTTAAAGTCAATAATTTGGGTGGCAAAAGTCTCACAGTGGCCGGACGCATTAAAGGACAGAAGATCCAGATTACCATCGATACAGGAGCAGATGTGACCATTGTAAGGCCAGATAAACTTTTCGGATATACCATACAACCATTGCCCAACCCTATTATGTTAAAATCAGTCACTGGAGAATCTTGCCCTATAGACGGAGAAGCCGATGTCACCATCATTATTGGAGAAAGACTTGAAGTTCGGCATAAAGTGTTGGTTGCCAGGATCAAAGACGAGTTTATTTTGGGAATGGATCTCATCAGGAAACATGGATTCTCCTATGATCACAAACAGAATATTCTCACGTTTGGAGATGAGGAGTTTGCATTAACCAATGGAAATGTGGAAACTAGTATCCGTCTACTGGTGGTGAAAGATGTAAAAATTCCTCCAAATTCAGAACAAATTATCACAGTGACTTCTGAAAATGATCCTGGGTGGTCCATAGGACTTATAGAACCTAACCTGGATTTGACGACTGAAATCATGGTAGCCCGAACTTTGACCGACACGAAGAAGACTATGCCAGTACGAGTTGCCAATATTGGAGAAAGGACCATCAAGCTAAAAGAAGGAACAGTTCTTGCCAATTATGAGCCTGTACAATGGGTATGCAATTGTGTCGAAGCAGAGACATCCAAAATTATATCTTCTAACCAAGCTTCCCCAGAAGTTATTGATGCTTTTAAGCGACAGTGGAGTCACCTGTCAAAGGAACAACTTCAGTCTGCTATAAAATTTGCCATGGATGAATCTGATATGTTTAACTTCAAGAGCAACGACAGTCAAACCGATTTAGTTGTCCATAAGATCAACACAGGAGAGGCCCAGCCAATACGACAACATCCACGAAGGGTCCCTCTGGCTAAACAACAGGAAGTTAACAGTTTGCTGAATGAAATGTTAAAGGAGGGCGTCATAGAAGAATCATCTAGTCCATGGTCGTCGCCTGTGGTTCTTGTTAAGAAGAAAGATGGTTCAACGCGGTTCTGTGTTGACTACAGGAAACTTAATGATGTAACCAAGAAAGACAGCTACCCATTGCCACGTATAGACGACACCTTAGCAACTTTATCGGGATCAAAGTGGTTTTCCACTCTAGATTTAAAAAGTGGGTACTGGCAAGTAAAGATTGCTCCCGAAGACAAAGAAAAGACTGCATTTTCTACTGGTTCTGGACTATACCAATTCACTGTTATGCCTTTTGGATTGTGCAATGCTCCATCAACTTTCGAGCGACTAATGGAACTTGTCTTGAGGGGGCTGACTTGGAAAACTTGCCTGGTATACTTAGATGACATAATTGTCATGGGGCGTGATTTCGACGAGCACTTGAAGAATTTAAGAGAAATCTTCAACAAGTTACGGAATGCTCACCTGAAGTTAAACTACAAGAAATGCAGCCTGTTCCAGAAGCAAGTCGAGTACTTGGGGCATACTATCTCAGAACAAGGCATTAAAACTAGCCATAGTAAAATATCTGCCATTAAAGATTGGCCAGTTCCCCGAGACAAACACGAAGTAAGGAGCTTTTTGGGACTATGTACTTACTATAGGAGATTTGTAGAGGGATTTGCCGACATCGCAAAACCGCTGCACAAATTAACGGAAAAGAAAACACCGTTCTTGTGGAACCACGAATGCAGTCAGGCGTTTGCAAGGCTTAAAGCTGCCCTCTGTTCTAGTCCGATCTTGGCTTACCCTATAAAGGACGGACTCTTTATTTTGGACACGGATGCAAGTAACTGTGGTCTAGGTGCAGTACTCTCTCAAAGACAAAACGGGCAAGAGAAGGTCATCGAATACTACAGTAAAACTTTAAATAAGCCAGAAAGAAACTATTGCGTCACTAGAAAGGAACTGTTGGCCATCGTTAAAGCAGTCGAACATTACCATCGCTACTTATATGGAAAAAAGTTCCTGATTAGGACTGACCATGGAGCCTTGAAATGGTTATTACAGATGAAGAACTCTGAAGGTCAAATAGCCAGATGGATAGAGCGCCTGCAGCAGTACGATTTCCAAATTGAACATCGACCAGGAAGGTCTCACGGAAATGCCGATGCATTGTCTAGACGGCCATGTAAAGAAGATTGTCGGCATTGTCAAAGAACTGAGCAGCGTGAGGGACTTCCTTCTGTACGGAGAACGTCGGTGGAAATAAACGATGGCTGGACCACACAGACACTTCGAGAAGAACAACTGAATGATCCAGATATTGGACCCATACTCATAGCAAAGACTAGTGACAAGAGACCAGAGTGGCAAGAAATCGCTGGTAAAAGTCCAAACCTGAAGGCGCTATGGGCCCAGTGGCACTCTCTTAAAATAGAAAATGGACTACTGAAGAGAGCGTGGGAGAGTCCGGATGGCAAGTCCGTAGTCAGGCAGTTGGTTGTTCCTGGTAGCAGAAAATCAGATGTACTACAGGAAATGCACAACGGAACAAGCGGAGGCCATTTTGGGGTCAATAAAACATTGGCCAAAATTAAAGAGCGGTATTATTGGGTGAACTATCATGAAGACGTCGAATCTTGGTGCCGCAAGTGCGAAGTTTGTTGTGCCACAAAAGGACCTCGAACAAGATCACGGGGCCGAATGGTGCAGTACACTGTAGGTGCTCCATTCGAGAGGGTAGCAATTGATGTCGCGGGACCATTTCCTCAAACTGAGTCGGGCAACAAATACATCTTGGTCGCCATGGATTACTTCACTAAATGGCCTGAAGCATACGCCCTACCTAATCAAGAAGCAACGACTGTGGCAACGGTGCTAGTAAATGAAATGTTCTGCAGATTTGGGGTCCCTCTCGAACTTCATTCTGATCAGGGCCGAAATTTTGAATCGGCTGTGTTCCAGAAGGTCATGGAACTTCTCGGAATTCGCAAAACCAGGACAACTCCTTTGCATCCACAGTCGGATGGGATGGTAGAGAGGTTTAATCGGACCATGGAACATTACCTGTCTAAAATGGTGGCAGATCATCAGCGTGATTGGGACCAACATCTACCTCTCATGTTGATGGCATACCGAGGCTCTACGCATGAAGCCACTGGTTATACTCCGGCGAAAGTGATGTTCGGAAGGGAAATGAGGCTTCCTGCAGATTTGATGTATGGAACACCAGAAAAAGACTCACTCAACCCTGAGAATTTTGTGGAGGAGCTTAAGGAGAGGCTGGACAATGTTCATGAACAAGTCAGGAATAAACTGCGGATATCCAGTGATCGAGCCAAAGCAAGATATGACTTACTAGCTAACTCCCGCGGCTTCCAGGATGGTGATTTGGTGTGGCTATACAATCCGAGGCGAAAGGTGGGGAAGTCGCCCAAACTTAGCCAAAATTGGGAAGGACCTTATACAATTATAAAGAAGATTAATGATGTGGTGTATAGGATCCAGCGGACCCCCAGGTCAAAGATGAAGGTCGTTCATTTGGATCGATTAGCACGATACCATGGAACTCTATCTGTTCGGGACGAACAGCCTTAGGAGGAGGGCAATGTTACGCATCGCAGCAACGCCGCATGGGAGGCGGGGCAACGCATGGGAGCGTGTTGGTTGGTGGAGCTTCGCGACCTATCCGCGCTGCGTCATGGCTGACACGAGTGATTTATTGCTCGGCTGGCTTATTCTAGAAGGCAGTTGTTTACCGTTACAACCGTTTTTTTTTATGTGAGATTATTCAAGAATTCTTATAAAGAATTTTCTAGGTTTTTCTGTAATTTTAGGATTGTATATAAAAGGCGCATAAAGCGGCGGTTAGAGTAGTCGTATTTTAGTCGAGCTATAAGTAAGCTAAAGTTACGAAGCGATATTAGAAGGCTATAAAGTGTTAAGTACTGAGTTATTTAGTAGTCGAGTGTATTTGTGGGAAAAATAAATAGTGTTTTCGAGTTAAATCGTTACACTGGAATTATTGAACCCCGAGTTCGCAACAATATTATTACAAATGTCTATGCGTTACATATTTATATAATATCTTATATGTAGTTATATATCTTATAACACACAAAAAGTAAAGAAACTAAACAACAACCAAACACTGACTTAAGCCCAGTCTTTAATTCATGAGGAAAGAAGTTTTATGTAATACCGTGATGTGTATCATGCTAAAGTAGTTGCGATGCATGAAGGATGGCTTTGTAGAAAGTATCCTTTGGTTCAGCTAGAGGTCTATTATAGAATTTTGCAAAAACTTCGGAATTTGTAGTCCACCCTGCCCTTTTCCGAATCTCATCTATATGCAAACCACCCCTGAGAGCTGCAGAGGAGGCGGCGTGACGAGTGCTGTGACTTGAATAAATACTAGTGTCGATGCCACTTTGTGTGAGGGTTGCTTTGATCCATCTGCTAATGGTCTGGCTGGTCGCGGCATGGTAGGGTTTTTTGAAGGTAATTAAGAGCCGAGGTTCCCCCCGTGGTCGGAGGAGTTCCGTTTTAGCAACATAGAACTGCAGAGTGCTTGCTAGACATAGATTTTTGTTGTCTTTGAAAAATGGTACTAAAATTATCGGTTGGGAGAAACCTCTTTTTGTGGATTTAATTGTTTCTGGGATTAAGATCTCTAATCTATCTTCAAAAATCTTTATATTCGGTATTGAAATTTTTGAGATGGTTTGTACCCTGTGGGCCGACACTAAAGCCAGTAAAGTGACTACCTTGTAAGTTAGGGCTTTTAAAGGTAACGTTTCCAGAGGCTGCAAAGATTCAAGGTGACTTAGAACAGGGTGAGGATCCCAAGTAAAATCGTATTTGGCAGTTGGGGCGATTTATTGAACACTCCCTTCATGTACCTTTTTAGAAGAATGCTGTGTTCTGTTGGAAATTGAAAAATTAGACTGAAAGCAGCCCTATGACAGTTTACTAAGGAATAGGATATTCCCCTGTCAGACTCCGTGTTTAAAAAGGTGATGATGTGGGCTATGCTGTAAATAAATGGGTCTATCCTGCCACCAACACAGTATGACCACCACTTGCGGTAGGTTATCCCATACTGTTTGAGAGTTTGGGATGATACGGATGCTAGCATGGTGTCTATGGCTTGAGGGGGGTATCTTCTGAGAAGCGCTTCCCTGACAAAAGGCCCGCTGCCAGGGTAAGGGTTCGCCACTGCGGGTGTGGTGTCCTAAAAGGAGAGGTAAGCATGTATTTATCTGGCGAGAATATTAAAGGTGGTTTTAATAATAACTTCCGCAAAATTGGGTACCACGGCTGGCTAGGCCAGAGAGGAACGACCACAATGCCCTTTGCTTTCTCCAGGATGACTTTCTCCAATACAATATTGAGGAGACAAAAAGGGGGAAAAGCATAGAAAAAGGAGTTTATCCAACATACGGTAAAAGAATCTATTGCTGTCGATCCTGGATCAGGCTTCCAGGACACATAGGTTTTACATTTGGTGTTTGAGTATGATGCGAATAAATCAATTTCAGGGACACCAAAGTGTGTACATATAGAATTGAAACAGGTATTGGATAGTTCATATTCTGTGTCAATATTTGTTACTCTTGATTCGTAGTCGGCGTGAGTATTGTCGTGTGTGTTAATGTATGTCGCCTGAATTATTATCCGTCTTACTTCGCAATATTGCCAGAGTTGTCTGGCTAGGGTGTGAAGGGCTTTGACTCGTGTACCTCCCATGTGATTGATGTAAGCGATAGCTGTCGTGTTATCTATTTTTAGTAAAATTAAACAATTTTTCTGGGTTTTGGCGAACGATTTTAAACCGTAGAAAGCTGCTAAAAGTTCCAGGTAGTTAATGTGTTTTTCTTTTTGTGGATGTTTCCAAAAACCATGGATATTCTCGCCATTGCATGATGCCCCCCAACCAGAGCGACTGGCATCGGAGTATATTGTTAAGCTAAATATATTTTTTGGCTTAATTAAAGCTTTGGCGTTTTGCAAATTTGACTGCCACCATACCAGATCTGCTGCGGCTGAAGCTGGTAACAATATCTTTTTATTGTAGGTATGGTATTTCTGAAGAGCTCGAGTTTTGATTCGTTCAAGTTCTTTTGTGTACAACCAGCCGTATTGGACTACGGGGCACGCTGCTACAAGGCAACCGATAAGTTGTGCCAGTAGCTTGATTGTACATTGATTATTTTTTAGAATGTGGTCTATTTTTTGTAGAAGGGTTTCCTTTTTAAGGGTTGGGAGGGACACGTGCATTGTGACTGAGTTATAGGTGAAACTAGGATTCAGTTTGCTCTTTTCGAAATTAACGAGGAAACCAAGTGATTGTAAAAAGGATAGTGTATTCTCTGTGTCCTGAATGCACTGATCCGATGATGCAGATATTATGAGAAAATCATCAATGTAAAGCACACATGTTATACCTTTTTTCCGGAGACAAGTGATGACAGGTTTCATTAATTTGGTGAAAATAAAGGGCGCAATGTTGAGCCCGAAAGGTAAAGCATTAAACTCGTAACGTGAGTTTTTAAATTTAAATTTAAGATACTTTCTGTAGGGCTTAGTTATATTTACAAGAAAATATGCGTCCTTTAGATCTATGGTTGTCATAAAACAATTTTTAAACACCAGTCTTGCCACTGTTCTGTGGTCTTCCATTTTAAAATGAGGGGCCCTGATATGTTTGTTTAAAGCTTTGAGATTGAGAATAAAGCGATAACTTTTGTCAGGCTTCTGACGCAGAAAAACGGAGGAGAGAAATTCACCTTTTTGGTGTTTGCATAGAGATATAGCTCCAATACTTAAGAGATTGCTGATGCAACCCTCTAAAGCTGAAAACTGAGAAGGGGGAATGGGTACTTCTATAAAGGGTTTTTGAACTGGTGTATTTTGGAAGTCAATAGTAAGACCCTTGACCCAGCCTAAAATGGTGGTATTAGAAGTAATTTTTTCCCATTCATGAAGAAAACCACCGAGCCGCCCGGCATATTTTAAGATAGGACCTACCCCAGTTAGTTCCTGGGCGGTTGTCTTTTCGACTGCTGACCCCACTTGGTGTGTTGTTTCTTGTATTGGGGAGACCTGGAGCGTTCTCTTCGGTACGATGCTCCACGATGTGGCCGTTTTCGTGTCTTGAATCTCGGGCGCGTGGAGTTTAAACGATTGGCTTTGTTGGCAGAGGCTGATGCTGATGGCTGTTTTGAAGGACCCGCTTTCCCTAAAGCAAGTTCTGTAGAATTTTTCTTCACTTGTTGGGAAGTTCTAATGGTATCTGGCAGATTTTTCCCAAACAGTTTTGTGTCGATCGGCGCCTGGTCCAGTAGCTTTGTTGCTGGGTTCAAGTGAGGGTTCAGGAGGTACCGACGATGTATGGATATGGTGTGGTGCAGGTCTGTTAGGAGCCTAGAAGCATCAACTAGACATGGTATTAGGGGGTTTGAGGCCTCTGTTGGGTTTTCTAGCAGCTTATCCATAGGTTGCGCTAAGGCTGCCAAACCACAACCTAGTTGGTTTTGCATATTTTGGAGAAAAGCGTCTTGTCTGCTGACAGAACCCTGTAGACATACATGGATTTCTTCATTAAGTGTAGGGGCCTTTAATCTTGGGCAGTTTTTAATGCCTGGGTATGTTGATTGAAGTTTGTCCCTTTCGTCTTTCCCTAGGCCACTCGAAAGAACAGTAGTCCAATTGTTTGCAATTTGTTCATGGATGTCTGGGCCTTCTGGTGTCGTAACATTTTGTGGTGGGAAAAGTGATGTTAGGTAATCATTTGTGCTGGTGTTTTCTGAGGGGTCTACAATGCCAAAAATGGTTTCTTCTTCATTTGAGGGGCCCTCACTTGAAGGCAAAGAGGCCGAAGAAGAAACAGAGGAATCAGAGTCTGGAAAGCCAAAGAAAGCATCAACGCATATACTTTGAAAGAAATAAAAAGAAAAAAGGAAAAAGCCCCCACAGGTTTCGTGTTCTTCCCCCCCCTTTTTTGTTGTGGTGTTGCAAACTTTCTACTCTACCATACTCCGGAAAAGAACATGGTACAATTCCGAAAGAGTATGGGTGCTGAGCACACTTGGATGAACATGGTCAATCCAGTTGTTTTTCTGCTCAGCGGAGCCAAATAAGGCGCCAGTGCTTTAAGGACTAGTGGCCTTGGCAAACCGAGGAGTGAGTAGGCTCAACAATAGAATAAACATGGCTATTCTATGATGAGCCCTGAATTGGACTCGAAAAAACTGGCAACTTCGCCCATCTATGCAGGGAGCTGGGCGAGCCCATAAACGACCCATAAAGGAAGTCAATGAGAAGAAAATGTTGTGAGAAAGCGATAAATCGCCGCCGCGTCGCAGAACAAAGGCATGCGGGTATGAGGGGGGGGGGGGGGGTGATTCGTGTTTCTCTCTATGCTTTATTGGAAAAAATGTTACGAATATGAATATGCAAAAGATTACTTGCCTGAGCTGGAGAGGGTATCAAACACTTTCTTTAGTTTTTTAAGGAACTTGTGGTTCTTTGCGCGTGCTTTTCTTTTTTCACCGCGTGGCATTGTAATGTACTTTTCTGCAAAAAGCGTATCGATTACGGGTTGAAGACGCGGCGACAGGTACGCCTCGGTACACAAACGAGAATAACGAAGGATTGAGGGTGAGCGGACTGGGGGATTGGGGCGTAGTTGCCGGATCTTATTCTTTCTTCAAACAGTGTACGCTTTCTCGGGAAAACAGACGATACTACAATGTAAGAAATAATTGAAGGACAGGAGTACGAAGTATAATTGTCTTTGTAGTTAGATTTTCATTGCCTGTTGTAACCAAATTAAACAACTATTGATTTAGAAACACTTTATAATAATAATAATATGTAAGTACGTATATGTAACGTTAACAATTAACCTGAGCTAAAACCGATCGACCAAGCTCTATGAGTGTTCGTACTTGATTCCCCGACCCTTCCCGTTTTCCCATGCCTTTAGGCCAGTTGTTTATATTAACATAATATCGGCCCTAGATCCTAGACTAAACAAAACTAAGGAATGCATCGTTCATTTAAGCACCCGCGACGTAAATGAGGGACCGCGTCCTACATAGGTCTCACAGTTCGGCCATCCTGACAGAAGTTCGTCCTCGAATTCACCTGCATATGCCCTGCAGAAGCCATCGTGTAGATGTCCGAGCCATGCGACGAGGAATCCAGGTGTTTGTATCAGCAGCGTCTTAATCACATCAGATGCTCTTTGATCTAAGTGGAATCCAGGTGTAGGCCTTCATTGTCGCTTGCAGTTGTGGTGATTTGGAATAAAGAGAAAGAACATAATATTAGATCAAACACATAGTAGCTATTTTTTTTTTCCTTTTTGTCTTTGTTGCCAACATTTCTTTTAAACCCTCCTTGTTCTTGTTTATATTAACATATCATAAGCTTCAACTCACTAACACATGAGGCCAGCTATATGCAAATTCACATACCTCTACATCTATCAACATGATAGGCTTCCACTATTATCATCAACACATGATCAATAGTGGGCATCTATTACATTGCAAGGTAATAGGCTTCCGATCACACACGGGCATTTGGTCACGGGCATCTCAAATTAGCAAACGCCAATTCTTGCACCAATGACCAAGCTTCTGAATGTCAGGTTCGCCAGTGAACACAATCACACAGTCATGTCAAAAGTACCCCCTTTAATTCATACTTGTAACCCCTCGTACCCTGTACCTCCCCTCCCTATTTAAAGAAAACCCCATTTATAGACAAAAACTGAGACGATTGGCTCACCCACAAAACAGCCATTCAGGATTTTACGAGTACTCTTCCCCACTCCTCAATTAAAATGAATTAAAAGAGGGCATCCGATCTGTACTACTCCAACAGATCGGGCTTCAAGAAATATGCACCTATGAGCATATTTGAAGAATATACACATAGTTACAAATATCTTGGCTTTCACATCTTCCATGTGAGCATTCGGTTTTCGCAAACAAACCGAGCTTCTGAATTTTATAAATTCAGGTTTTTCTACTAGAACAAGTACCATATTGGGGCAGAAAAAGAAATGTTAGCTAAGGGCCAATTGTCATAATCAAAACTCACATAGGTTGCGATGCCTGGTCATTTAATACAATCCAGGGCTTTAAACTGTCTATTGCAACAATAGAAATCGATGTTCTGGTACCACGCAGATCTCGTACAACGTATCTGTCATTCGTCAAACATTTTATGAAGGGGCCCTTCAACTTAGGTAGTAACTTTTTCGGTCCCGCATTTGACCCAGAATCCTTTTTACGTACCATTACGAGGTCATTGTCCTTAAAAACGCCAGTGGGTTTACGTTTTGCATCGAAATGACGTTTAGCTTTAATTTGTTTGCCCTTGATCTTATTTGACACTTGAGCTCTCAGAACAGATAAATTTTCTTGAGCTAGACTATCTCTAATAACATGAATAAATTTGCGTCTGCAATGGGTTTCGGATTCAGACCCATTATTATTGCCGATATATGCCGATTTGTCTGTGGTACTATTTTTTGAAGAGTTAATGCTAAACTGGATCATTTTTAGATGAGAGTCCCAATTTGTTTCACTAGTGTCATTAACACTGTAACACCTTAACGAGTTTAAAATTGTAGAGTTTACCGTTCGCATTGACCATTTGCCCTGGGTGTTGCAACCGCTTTTTTTAATATGTTTTATTCCAAACTCTTTGCAAAAATCCTGCATCTTTTTTGACGTAAATGCAGAGCCTCTATCTGAAATAATTCTACTGGGCGGTCCAAAAAGAAATATAAAATTATTTAAGGCACTCAATACATATTTGACGCCAGTACCTATTACGAACAGGTTCTATGAAAACAAACTTACTAAAGGCGTCTACCACCACGAAAATATGAGTATTTTTACGTTTTGATGTTACAAAAGGACCTAAATGATCAATACGTATTGTTTCAAATGGTACCATGGCTTTGGGAATCGGGTGGAGAAAGCTAGGTTTACTTCCTGACGTGTTGTAAAGGCAATTTAAACAGGCTGACACATTTTTTTTTTTACAAAATGACCCCTTTTACTAAACCAATAATTTCTACGAATTATTTCCAAAGACTTTGCGAAACCAAAGTGGCCAGCATCGTCGTAATTCAGTCGACATATTAGCCATCTACAGGATGTTGGAACTACCCACTTAAGGTTATGATTAATTTTGCGATATAAAATATTGTTTTTGAAAACGTAATTTTCAAAGAATTTTTTGTTATGGGCGTTCTTTTCAGTCTGGAGAATTTTTATGATATTTTCTAATTTTTCATCTTGGGACTGTACAGCTATGATCCATTCTGACTCTGTGAGGTTAACTATATGGGATATTAAGTGACTTTCTGGGAGCGGATGCCTACTAAGATAATCAACATGGCCCATTTTAATTCCTGGTCGGTATTCGATATCAAATGTGAATTCCTGAATTTCAAGCCACCAGCGAGCAATTCTGGGAACTAGATCTTTTTTGTTGCCGATGCTCTAACCTCTGCGATACACCGATTGCACAGCAATTTTGAAACATTTGCCGAGAAGATAAGTGCGAAAGTGCCTAAGGAAAAACACGACTGACATAGCCTCTAACTCGTAAGAATGATACCTACTCTGTTCATATATCGTCTTTACCTGGATTGAAATCGGGAACGTTCTCCCACGAAAAAAAAAAAAAAAAAAGAAATGTTCATACTGACCTCGTTTTATCTTCTAATTACCGCTATTTCTCTTTGAAGATCAGCAAGCTGCAGTGGTGTGGAAAGTGAAGGTGTGAGCGAACGTCCATTTCCACTTGTGGACATTGTTGATGAAGTTGACGGACTTTACTCTGTAGAGCTACAGTCCCTGATGTGCTGTTGCTGTCGCGACGACTTGCCTCCATCCAACTCGGTCGGTCATAAGCTCCGTACCATTTTCGACGCCGTTTTCTCAGATCCGCAGCGATGTTGTTTCACCATCTCAATCTGGCTCTTCCAAGTGGTTTCTTCCCATGTGGGGCTTTCTTCCATACCAGTCGTATTAGCCTATCTTCGGGTTGCCCACGCACGTGTCCTGCCCAACTATCTCTTGAATTTGGCACTTCGACGGTGACTTTTGATGAATCGCACAACACTAAACTTTACATTAATCGTTCACCCAGAATAGTTTAAAAAGTGTCACATCTTCGAATTAAAAAAAAAACTACTAATTTATACTGCTGTTATCGCGAATTTTGGCAGATCCCACTTCTGACAATTGTTGTAACCAAATTAAACAACTATTGATTTAGAAACACTTTATAATAATAATAATATGTAAGTACGTATATGTAACGTTAACAATTAACCTGAGCTAAAACCGATCGACCAAGCTCTATGAGTGTTCGTACTTGATTCCCCGACCCTTCCCGTTTTCCCATGCCTTTAGGCCAGTTGTTTATATTAACATAATATCGGCCCTAGATCCTAGACTAAACAAAACTAAGGAATGCATCGTTCATTTAAGCACCCGCGACGTAAATGAGGGACCGCGTCCTACATAGGTCTCACATGCCATTGCTTGCAGTATTGTCTTTAATAAATTTTTTAAAAATTGATATTTCGAATTCGAGATTTAAACTGGCGCAGTCGGAGGATTTGCCAACGGTTTAGTCGCATCGCGCGGTGATAATCCGTCTTCGTTTCAACGATTTGTGGCAAATTTGAACATCCAGAGACCTTCACTACAGTAGTGCAGAAAACTCAACGACCAGGGATTAGGAACAAGCACCGTCCAACGATCCTATTGGTGCGAGAAACGGGAACAAGCATCGTCCCAATTCTCATACGTAATCCAGGGAAGAGATACACATCGCTCGTCCTATTGGGCCCTAGACTAGGAATGAAGTATCAAATTTTATTGCTGTAAGTGCTCCTTAATTTATTGTTCCTTGCTAACCAACAGATTGAGGCTAAATTGAAAAATATTGAATACTTTTCTCCTTCAAAAACTGAGAGTTGCAATATTTTTTTTTAAATATTTAATTTTATATTTAGTTTCTCTAATTTAAGTATCTCAAAACCATGGCTCAACCAAATTACATGCTTATCAGATATCAAGCAGAAAATATTCCACAATTTGATGGAAACCCTAAACAAATTAATAGATTTACCACAGCTTGCGATAATTTTTGTAACAACCACAGAAATAGAGAAAATGTGGACGTCCCTATTAATGTCTGTTTATTTGATACCATTTTAAGTAAATTAATAGGTAGAGCTGCAGATATTATAGCTTCGCGAGTAGAACTTTTAAACTGGGATTTAGTAAGGGTCGACACCTTTTCAGACAAAAGATCAATTGATTGTGTTATCCAAGATTTAATAACATCAAAACCCGAAAAGAATGAAAACGCGCAACAATTTGGTTTGCGTTTGCAAGATTCGCGTAGTTTGTTGTTTGCTAACATAAACATGTCTAATGACCCACGAGAGGTAAAATTACTTAAGATAACCGAATATGAGAGCCTTGTATTAAAAGCTTTTATTAATGGTTTGACATATCACATGCAGTTAGTAGTTCGTTTAAAAAATCCCCGTACTCTTGAAGAAGCAATGAGTTTTGCACAAGAAGAAGATAATTTTCTTTACTATAAAAATAGAAATCATTTTGATACAAGAACAGCTGTTAATGTTAACCTACCGCAACGACCCAAACCTTCACCTTCAAGCTTGCATTATTCTGGTAATGCACAACGTCAGCAGTTTGTTCCATCAGGACGTTACCCTGTTAACGTACCCAACCTTGTAAATACTCCGCTGTACTATAATACGATGAACTCAAATCACGCGCTAAGTAATCCGAGATTTAGCGGTTCTAATCAGTTTGCACCTAATTCATCTAATTCTGGACAATTCAGGTCAAACTATCCAATGAATTTCAATAATCAATATAGACAAAATTTTAATAATTATTTCCGCACAAATTTTGGAAATAACAGTTCTGTTACAAGAAACCCCGCAGCCTCGAATATATCTAGAATTCAGAAACCAGAACCAATGGATATTTCATCAGGAAATATCATTATTAATAACGCAGTTCGTAGGCAACAACAACCCAAATTTTCATCACAGGAATTATTTAATCACACCGTTGACACTCCTGTGATAGAAGAAGAAGTTGCTTCAGATAAAGCATGCTTAAATAACTATAACAATTCTATTGATTCTTCTGTTAATCAATACGATGATTATAAATATTATTGCCCCGAATCTGACCCCTCCTACTAAAACGCTATGCAATTTGACGAATTTTCTATAGATCAAAGTATGAATCAAAATTATCACTATAACCATGAAGAGCTTTCTAATGAAAATTTTCATAATGCTTTCAGTCACACCGAGATGACCTAATATTGCTTAATAATTACTCCATTACCAATTTGCCGGTGATATATATACCTGAAATTAATGCAAAATTTCTTATAGACACCGGCAGTGTTAGAAGTTTTATTAAACCTGATTTGGCCTATCAATTATCTCCCGAATCTATTAAAGAAGAACTATTCTTTGTTAAATCGGCTCATGCTACGTCATCCCATAATGAGGTAATACATCTACCAATTTTCGAATCTTTCAAATTTCCCGGAAATCATAAATTTTTCCTTTTCGATTTTTGTCCAAAATTCGATGGTCTTTTAGGTATCGATTTTCTGACACACATCGGTGCTAGTATCAATCTAAAAAATAGTTGTTTAGAAACTGATGCTACTATTTTGCCTCTGTGTCTCCAAAAACCGTCGTTAACTAAGCCAAATTTTAAACCGTTAGTATGAATCTTAGACCCAAGAACTTCTCAAAAGGTTAAAATTCCTGTAACTCAAACATCTGGCATAGGCATTCTAGGCTACACTTCGTTTGGCAAAGCCGAAATGCCTGAGTCCTTAGTAAATATTATCGACTCACATGCTCTCACCATCATTACAATTTCAAGTGAGAATCCCATTAAGATAACTATCTTAGAACCACTAGATATCGAAATCATTGATGAATCTGAAATAAATTTTATCGATGGATCTGATATAGAATTCTCGAATAACTACTCATCTATTGACCTCGATAAACTACAAAAAGAAAATCTAAAAAATCTCAGACTTAAACATTGCAATAATGAGGAGTATAAAGCCATTCGTGAATTATGTTACGAATATAGAGATATTTTCTACTGTGAAAACACTCCTCTAACTTTCACGAATCAAATCAAACATAACATTCATCTCACTGAGGAAACACCACCATTTACTAAAACTTATCGTTATCCACATGTGCATAAACAAGAAGTTCATAGTCAAGTATCAAAAATGTTAGAAAAGGGTATCATAAAGAACTTCTCCTTGGAGCAGTCCTATCTGGGTAGTTCCGAAAAAAATAGATGCATCTGGAAAACGAAAGCGGCGTATAGTGATCGATTATAGAAAATTAAACGAAAAGACAATTGACGACAAATTTCCCCTTCCCAACATTTCGGACATCCTAGATAAGTTAGGAAAAGCGCAATATTTTACGACTCTTGACCTAGCTAATGGATTTCTCCAGATTGAAATGCATCCCCATGATACATCGAAAACTGCCTTTTCCACTGACACCGGACATTACAAATTTAATCGTATGCCGTTCGGGCTTAAGAATGCCCCTTCTACTTTCCAGCGGGTCATGAACAACGTTCTGCGTGGCTTTCAAAATGAAATTTGTCTTGTATATTTAGATGATATTATAATATTTTCGACTTCACTCCAGGAACACGTCCAAAGATTAAAGTCTTTGACAGTCCAATTTTAAAATCCAACTCGACAAAAGTGAATTTCTTCACAAAGAAATTGCTTATTTGGGACATCTAATAACAAATCAAGGCGTGAAACCTAACCCCGACAAGGTGGTAGCTGCTAAAAACTTTCCAATCCCGAAAAGAAAAAAAAAATGAAATAAAATCCTTCTTGGGACTAGCAGGATACTACGGTCGATTTATTAAGGATTTCGCAAAAGTCACAAAACCCCTTACTACCTGTTTAAAGAAAGGTGCAAAAGTAGAGCATTCACCTAGTTTTGTAAACTCTTTTAATCATTTAAAACTTTTGCTTACTAATGCCCCAATACTTAAATATCCTGACTTCAATAAACCTTTTGTACTTACAACAGACGCTTCTAACATAGCTCTTGGAGCTGTCCTTTCACAAGGAAACCCTCCTACTGATCAGCCAATAGCATATGCTTCACGAACCCCAAATGAAACAGAACAAAGATACTCTACAATCGAAAAAGAACTTCTTGCGATTGTATGGGCATGCAAATACTTCCGCCCTTACTTGTACGGACGAAAATTTAAAATCTTCACAGATCATAGACCTCTAGTTTGGTTGTTTAATCTCAAAGAACCAAACAGCAAATTAGTTCGCTGGAGTCTTAAGCTGGAAGAATATGAATACGAAGTATG
This sequence comes from Taphrorychus bicolor, assembly GCA_951812265.1. NCBI lineage: Eukaryota > Metazoa > Arthropoda > Insecta > Coleoptera > Curculionidae > Taphrorychus > Taphrorychus bicolor. Next base: position 32,949,347 of record OX638300.1, on the reverse strand, counting down.
TTATAAAAAAGGAAAACAAAACACCAATGCCGACGCCCTTTCACGAATTTCTCTCAACGCTTTAGAGACCGAATCCATAGTAAATTGTCCAGGTGATATTGATGAAGACATTGCCAAAATTAGGTGACTCATTTAAGCCAGTTCACTTTTCCGATGACATAGTTGAACAAACCGTACAAGATCTACAACAAGACCTCTCCAATCAAGTCAATATTATTTCAGATATCCAAATAAAACCACCGACGTCTCAAGTAATCGCAGTCTCAACTTCCAATAATCCTGAGGTACCAGACTCCCCAGAACAACGATTAGATGAATCAGACACTGTTCACAGTACTAATTCGAATGAAAACTCCACTGAAATGACCTTACTTGACGATATTATAAATAATAAGCCTTTCCAATTATTACTAAAGAAAGCTCCTTATGACTCATACACAAAAGTCGACCAAGCAATATTTGACAACAATAAAATCGTCAATGCCACTGTTCCCCTTAATTTAGAAAAAATATGTCAAACACATAACTCGTTCCACTATCCATGTCTACTTTTTCTCAAAAGAGTTACGCCCCTACTTTCAAAGAGTTATGTCAACTCACTTCCGAAATTGTAAAATGATTGAATGTACTAAGCTCGTCAATAATGTCAAAGAAGATGAAAGACACATGTTAATTAAATACAAACATGAAGGTAAAACCAATCATAGAGGAATTGAGGAATGCCTTAAATCCTTAAAAATCAATTACTATTGGAAATCTATGAAAGCAGATGTAACCACTTACATAAACCAATGCGAAATATGTCAACGCGCAAAATATAACAGAAAACCGTTAAATCAGCCCTTTGTCTTGACAGAAACCCCCACAAAACCATTTGACATCGTACACATTGACACCTTTATTGCCGGAAATCAGAAGTTTCTAACTTTTCTTGACAAATTTTCCAAATTTGGTCACGCACTTCCATATTCGGGCAATGCCATCTCATATGCAGACCAACTAGTTAAATTCTTCTCATTTTTTGGAGTACCCAAATCCATTATTTCTGATAATGGCTCAGAATTCAAGAATGAAGTTGTTCAAGGTCTATTAAAAAGTCATAACATTAATGTGCATTTTACCACTCCTTATCAACATGAGTCAAATTCCCCAGTCGAGCGCTTTCATTCCACATTAATCGAGCATTTAAGATTATTGCGAGAATCTGACGATTTAGTTACATCGCACGTATTTACCGACTATTTAGACTATCATAAAAATAAAACATCATTACTATATGATAGGATAGCAGAAGATTCTACAGGTCTTAAGCAAAAAAATAATTTATTGGGTCAATAAAGAGAAATCAACAAAACAATTTGAAATAGGAGCTCAAGTTTATAAAAAATCTGATCAACGGCCAGGGAAATTAAAGAAAACATTTGTAGGACCTTTTATGATTACAAAAATATTGGAAAATAATAAAATTGAAATTCAAAATCCGAAAACCAAACGAAAAGAAATAATTCACCTAAACGAAAGGAAAATAATGCCCCTTGTTGCAGATGGGCCTGGACCGGCTTCACCCTCGCGACCGTCCACTTCCACAACTTAAATAAATATCCTGGAATGCTGCCTTTCCGATTAGGAATTGCACAACTCGTAAATGATCATTGGTCATTTGTACAAACATTTAATTTAGAACCCATAATTAGTGAGTTCCAGTCCCTAAAAAATCGAACAGCTGAAATTGCCTTGTACATAAAAGCGAGCAGTTCATTCCACGAAGAATATGCCAACTCGCTGATTCCGCTACTAGCATAGAAAACCGCATCGATAGCTTAATCCAACAATTAATTCCTAATATTTATATTTTAAGAATTAAAAGAGGCCTGTTTAATCCTTTAGGTTCTTTTAAAAAATGCATCACTGGGAACTTAGATCAGCATGATGCGGAAGTTTTAGATTCACAGATAAAAGAATTTCAAACCAATCAACAAAAATTCAATCTAGATTCTGTTAATCGAATTTCACTGTTAGATAAAACCATTAATAAGTTTAAAGATATTGTGTCAAATATCAGTCATAATCAAATGATCTTAAAAACGCGAATTCAGCAAATAGAAAGTGTCATTAAAGCCGTTGACGTGCATAACACCCAATTGCATGAATATCAACAGATATTCACTACAATACATCAAATCACCATGTTGTACCAACTAATCTACAATATTCTGGACAAAATAGAAGTGGCGATCACATTTTCGAAAGTAAATGTTCTACATAATTCAATTATAAATCCTAATGAACTTTTACAAAAAATCAGGGAATTAGAAATACAACCCCACTTGGGAACATTGCCTTTCAATCCTGAGATAAATAACATCTTAAATTTAGAGAAACTAATTGAAATTAAAAGTTTCATTAAAGGTTTTGTAATAAAATTTGTGTTGGAACTCCCAGTAGTTGAGGCCGAGATCTATCCATATCACAATCTATTTCCTTTACCTGTTCCAAATAACCTTTCAACTTTCGTCACTTATATACCCTATAAACCGTACCTTGCACTGAGCGACTCCAAATACGCATTCCAAGAAGAAAGCTGCCTTGAAGTCCTTCCTGACGAGTACCTTTGCAGAAAGGGCCCTAGTAGACTAATATCAAGTCACTCCCGTTGTGCTGTTCAACTATTAGAACACCACAAAGATTTCAACAACTGTCATGCATACGAAGTACATTTGCAAGACAAGCAAAGTTGCAGATGGTAAATGGCTCATTACCGCATCCACCAACGTAATTGGGCAATCCAACTGTCATAATGTAAATAACAATCATCCCCTATATGGACCGTACCTGTTGGAAGTACCCGCCGGTTGCAGTATCCAGATCGAATATACGATTATAGAGAACCATGATGTGCCACACATATCCTTTGACCAAGTTAGCCTACCGAACTTAAATTAGACCAATATCGATATTCAACCCACCTGTCATTGATTTCAACTCAGTGAACCTTCGAGCCACAGATGAAATACAAGCCCAGCTGAATGAACAAATGAAAAGTCTGGAAAAAGTTTCATCAAGTGTTTATGTGAATCGTATAGGTGTATGGACACTATTGATTTATGTATTATTGTTTATTATTTTTATTTACATAATATATCGTTATATTTTTAACAAATTTAGGAAGTCGCTGAAAATCAATAACGAAAATTTAAATAATCAAATGGACTTTTGCAATCACAATCGTAAGACTGTGCTTTCAACTGGCACGAGAGGAGTTAGATTCCCATACAAGTAACAACTCAGCATTTCTTACGCTTAAATTCCTAGATTTGCCTTATTTTATTCACATGCAGTATCAGCAATACCGAGCTTATAAATATAAGTAAAATTGTCTTTGTAGTTAGATTTTCATTGCCATTGCTTGTAGTATTGTCTTTAATAAATTTTTTAAAAATTGAATTTTCGAATTCGAGACTTAAACTGCATATTAGTTTTTGAGGTCTACCCCTCATCAGTACAGCTTTGGCTGTTCGACAAATTGGAGACTGTGAGTTCGCGGCTTAAAGCCAAAAAGCTACGGAAAAGCGGTGAGATGTTGCATAGAACAGGAGCAGGCGACATCCAAAAGCGTATTAGATCTAATACTGCAGGGCAGATGGCTCTCAGTTTGAGAAGCAGCATATTATGTTCTGTACCTCGCAGGTTATCGGAACCAGAACGAAGTGTAAAGAGAAGGTGGTCACCAATATGTCGATCAACCCAACTGCATACTACTTTCGGGGTCTACCCTTCATCAGCCATCGGCCATGCAGTGTTAGATCTAATACGCTGGTAGCTGTCGCCTACTCCTGCTGTGTACAACATCTCCCCCCTCTTCCATCTAATGTTATATTATTATAATCTACTATTAGATTCTATTAATTCAAAGGTAAACTTAGTGTTCAGATCAAAGCTCATATTTTACGTTTTCATTGTGTGTTTAGATATTACACAGCGAAAATACTACTCACTACAATTTTTGGGGCAAAATCTTAAGATATCCATACACATTTCGAATATCCGCTGAGGAAAAGTGAGCGTGTGTGGAGAACGCCGGTCAGACTGTACAGGTCGTCGGATGTACGGTTACCACACATGCTCGGAAAACCCTTTACTTTATTTTAGATCATTGGTGGCCTCAGACGATTATTTTGCTATTCTCGGCCTTTTGTTAGCGCTAAAGTGTCGTAAAAAAAGCGCATTTTTAGAGACATCCAATGTTGTTGGCAAATGTTGGCAAACTGCCCAATTTGGAGCAGATGCCATCAGGAGGTCAACCACAACAACATCTAGTGTAAAAAATGGCTATACTATACTATATAGCCACAAGAAAAAGTGGGATTTTTTCCATCGTCCACCTCAAAACAAACTGGTAACACCCCTCATATCATCACACCCGCATCGTTCAACCTGTAAAGGCCCGACCTGCGAAGGATTTTTTTTAGTTCTAAGCCACATATATTCCGAAAATCTTCAAACGAAAAAGTATACAAGCCTGGAGTTAAGGAATAACGGAGCGTGTCTGGAGAACTCTAACAAATTTGATAGGACCCTGATGAATCAACTCCGATAATCCTTAACGCCGTGTTCAACAGTTTTTCCTCTGAGTATTTCGGAAATGTGTGTGGATACCTTTAGAATTGAAAAATTATTTGACAAGTCTTTGCATGCCTGGACTGTACTGAATACAGACCGACAGCTTATTGAAGCATTCCAGGTAACCACTGTGACGTAACAGTTGTCAAAAAGTCATTTTTTTGAGTCGTTTTTCAGTTAACTAAAAAACGACGTTTCAAAGACGTCATAGATATAGCCTCCAAAACACGTCAGTAACATGACGTCCCATAGACGTTATTTTTGGTCAGCAGATATACTGCCAAAAGTGGCCAGTAGGGGGCGCTCGGGATTATCTGTAACTAGTCGAATTTATTTATTTTACCGTAATATCAGTCGTTTATGTTAAGTTACACACTAAAAAAGAAAAAAATTGTGATTCTAGAATCGAAGTTATAAGATGAATCAGATTATGGCCGAGCAAGCTTGCGAGCGAGTTCACAAAGGATGAGTCAAGTAAAACAGCATTACATACGCGTTGCATAATAGTTATTTATGTATCAAGGGCATAAAGTAGATGTTTTTATACAGTAGATGTATATAGTAGATGTCGCCCCGATGGCGGCAAATTTAGGAAAGCTGTGTTTCAGCAATAAATTATTTCTAAAAAAGTCCTAAAGTTTAGTGCCATAAAGTGCACTTTATGCCCGCGAAGACCATAAAATGCATTTTATGCCCACGCGGACATGAAGTTCACGTTTATGAATTTGGTAAGGAAACAACAAAAATACAATAATGAACTGGTAGGACATAAAATACTTTAGGGGATCCCCCATATTGCCATGCGACGTCTTAAATATGAACTCACTTGGCCTGAGCCCTACTTTTGTCATTAAGACGTGCAATTACCAACAAAAAAAAGTCTTAAACGATGCGTTACCTGGGATTGTGCCAACATGTCTGACAAATATCTAGATGAATATATGCAATTTATAATTCTATAATGTCCAAATTTGGACTTTATGTATCTCCAAATGGGCTACTTTTATCATTCATTAGTCCAATCACCCACCTAATTGACGCCATCTGGACCAATTGCTGTCGTCCAATAGTGTTGTCGTCTAAAAGACTAAGTGCGTTACTTGCGATTGTGCTATATCTGGTGAATTTCTAGATTAATGTATTGCAATTTATAAGTCTGAAACTTCCAAATTTGTTCTCTTTATATGACCACGTCTCAAATATAGTATAGACGTCCAATTACCCACCTAAGTGACGTTGTTTGGGCCACGTGCAGGTCTAAAAGACGAAATGTGATACCTGGGACTAACGTGTCCCAACGAATTTTTAGATGAATGTATTGAAATTGGTTTGAAACGTTTAGATTTGGAATTTATACATGGCTATAATACATCTTAAATATGCCGTCTTTTGATGAGCCCTACTTTCATCATTAAGACGTCCATTTATCAGACTAATAAAATAAAACGTCTTCTGGGGCAAAAAGGCTGTCGCCTAAAAGGCATTTTAAAGACGATATGTCTTAGCTATAGTGGTGTCAACTGTCTGAGGCTGTTCTAAATGAATGTAACGCAATTTATAACTCTAAAAATTCCATATTTGGTCTTTATATATGGCTAGCTGACCTCTTAAAGATAACGTCTTGTGAATGTATTTTTACTTACGTCATTGAGACATCCAATTACCCACTTGATTCATGTTTCATGAAATAAGTGCTGCCATCTAAAAAACGACTTAAAAACGAAATATGATACATGTCTGAGGAGTTTCTAGAGAAATGTATTGGAATTTATGAGTCTGGCAGGTGAAAAGTAAGGATTATCACTACAGGATATAACGAGATGCAGGACTAAATATGTAGGTATAATTGAAAAACTGAAGATGATTGAACACCGCTCTCACCGACTTTTATCACTAATAAAAAACCGAGAATAAGAAGAAGATCGCCTGATGACACCATGTTTGCTAATACCTAAAATAATTGAAACATTTCCTGAGCGTGTGTGGATTTCGTTGTGATTAGGCCGAATAATAAAAGCTTTAAGGCCGAGCCTGTAAAATTTTTCCTCTGAGGATTTCAGGTTACCTTTATGATCTTGAAATAGCTCAGCCAAGCATTAAATAGATGTAATAAATTAAGAACAACCTGAACTAACCAGCAACCCTTCTGCATATCTACTATTTATAAAGAATGTTTTTCGTAATTTCACAAGAAAATAAATTTGCTTTCAGCGCTGAAAAATATTTCAACACGATTCGAAATTTAGGCAGTTTACTAGCCTAAGGTAGGAATTGACTAGTTCTACAAAAGAAATCTTTAACTTTTATGAGAAATCACATGAAAAAAATGGGCCAGAAGCCTTGTTGCTTATCTACTAGTCACAAAATATGTCTCTCAATATGTGAAAAAAAATTTGCTTTTAACAGTGAAAATATCTCAACAAAGGTCGAAATGTAGGCAGTTTACTGAGTCACAGATAAGAAATGACCTTGAACTAATTGGTATGGTTTTCTGCAGTAAAGACCTTTAATTTTCTTATAAGTTACATGGAAAAATAAAAAAGTAAAAGTTTGTTCAACGTGTTGAGCAAGATCTAAAATTTATCGAGTGAGGGCTCATAACCCTCGCCCTCTAACTTTTTATAACCGACTAGTCGGCTGCAGGATAAAATGACAATAAGCATCCAGCCCTTTTTTCAAACTACTTTTTGTGCCACCCCGTAAAGCGCTCTTATTGTTCGGGGTGAGTGAAGAGCTAAGTAGAGTAAAACAGCAATATTGTCTGCCTAATGATCCTCTTATTTGCCTTTTACCGGCAAATGGGCTTTTCTTTTGATGTAATTATTGATAAAATTTATCAGGGTTTTTCCACTAATAGACAATTAGATTGTCAAAAAAGCATGGAATATTTATAACAAAATTTATCTTTTGTAATATTCCTGCTCGCGTTACAAAACAAAGTAAGTTGCGTTCAGTGCCAACTCAGTGGCGTAATTTGAGATTGTTTCTTGTAGTTTGTGAAACAACCGACGTTTTGTATAAAGGAATACTATCCATGCTCAATCAAAGCATCAATATTTCTTTTAAAGGAAAAACCTGACCGAATTAAGTATGAAAATAACACACTCAAAGACAACGGCGATGGAACGATCTATAAAAGATACACGCAAAAATTACTATGTCACTCAATTCATCCTATGTCAGAGAAGCTTTACTCATCCAAAAAGAGGATGCACGCAAAAACTCATCTGTCAGAGGAGTTTCTACTTGTCATCCAATCTATCCTCTGTGAGAGGAGTTTTTGGATGAGGACAGTTTCCGAAGCTTGACTCGTTTAAAAACGCGATACACGCAAAAACTCCTCTGTGAGAGGAGTATTTGGACGAGGACAGTTTTGTAAGCTTGACTCGTCCAAAAACACGATACACGCAAAAACTCATGTGTCAGAAGAGTTTTTGCGCGTAGTCCAATCCATGCTCTGTCAGAGAAGTTTTTAGACGAGGACAGTTTCCTAAGCTTGACTTGTTTAAAAACACGATACATGCAAGAACACCTCTGTGGAAGGAGCATTTGGAAGGGGACAGTTTTCTAAGCTTGACCCGTCCACGATACACGCAAAAACTCATCTTTCAGATGAAGAAAACAAAAGAAGTTTTTAGACGAGGACAGTTTTTTAAGCTTGACTTGTCCAAAAACACGATATATGCAAGAACCCCTCTGTGGAAGGAGTATTTGGATGAAGACAGTTCTCTAAGCTTCACTCCTCCAAAAACACGATTCACGCAATAACTCATCTGTCAGAGGAGTTTTTGTGTGTCGTCCATTCCATTGTCCGTCAGAGGAGTTATTGGACGAGGACAGTTTCCGAAGCTTGACTCATTCAAAAACACGATACAAGCAAAAACTTCTCAAGGACAATTTTGAGTTTGACTCGTCCAAAAACAGGATACACGCAAAAACTCATCTATCGGAGGAGTTTTTGCGTGGCATCCAATCCATCCTTTGTCAGAGGAGTTTTTAGACGAGGACAGTTTCCGAAGCTTGACTCGTTGATGCACGGAAAAACTCATCTGGCAGAGGGGTTTTTGCTTGTCGTCCAATCGATCCTTTGTCAGAGAAGTTTTTTAGACGAGATCAGTTTTCTAAGCTTCACTCGTCCAAAAACACGTTACTTTCAAAAAATTATCTGTTGGAGGAGTTTTTGCGTCTCCTGTGGAGGAGTTTTTGCGTATTGCGCAATACATCCTCTGTCAGAGAAGTTTTTAGACGAGGACAGTTTTCTAAGATTGACTCGTCCAGAAACATCATGCAAGGAAAAACTCATCTGGCAGAGGAGTTTTTGCGTGTCTTCCAATCTCTCTTCTGTCAGAGGAGTTTTTAGACAAGGACAGTTTTCTAAGCTTGACTCCGTTCAAAAACATGATACACGCAAAAATTCATCTATCAGAGGCATTTTTGCGTATCGTTTCTCGTGCCAAAACACGATACATGCAAAAACACTTCTGTCAGAGAAGTATTTGGTATATATTGGACGATCACAGCTTTCTAAGCTGGATTCATCCAAAAACACGAAACACGTAAAAACTCATCTATCAGGCGAAATTTTTCGTGACGTTTCTCGTCCAAAAACACGATACACGCAAAAAGAGGTGTCAGAGGAGTATTTGGACGAGGACCATTTTGTAATCTTGACCCGTCTAAAAACACGATACAAGCAAAAACTCATGTGACAGAGGAGCTTTTGTGTGCAGTCCAATCCATCCCCTGTCAGAGAAGTTTTTAGACGATGACAGTTTTCTAAGATTGACTTGTCCAAAGACACTATACATGCAAGAACTCCTCTGTGAAAGGAGTATTTGGACGAGGACAGTTTTCTAAGCTCGTCTCTTCCAAAAACACGATACATGCAAAACTGATCTGTCAGAGGAGATTTTGCGGGTCGTCCAATCAATCCTCTGTCAGAGGAGTTTTTGGACGAGGACAGTTTCCGACGCTTGACTCATTGAAAAACACGATACAAGCAAAAATTCCTCTGTGCGAGGAGTATTTAGACGAGGACACTTTTCTAAGATTGACTGGTCCAAAAACACGATAGACGCAAAAACTCACCTGTCGGAGGAGATTTTTGCGTGTCGTCCAATCCATCCTCCGTCAGAGAAGTTTTTAGACGGGGCCGGTTTTCTAAGCTTGACTCCTTCAAAACACGATACGCAAAAACTCATCCGTCAAAGGCGTTTTTGCGTGTCGCTTCTCGTCCAAAAACACGACACACGCAAAAACACTTCTGTCAGAGGAGTATTTGAACGAGGACCGTTTTGTAAGCTTGACTCGTCCAAAAACACGATGCATGCAAGAACTCCTCTGTGAAAGGAGTATTTGGACGAGGACAGTCTCTTCGAGCTTTTGCTTGTCGTCCAATCCATCGTCTGTCAGATGTGTTTTAGGACGTAGACAGTTCTTTAAGCTTGAGTCGTCCAAAAACATGATGAACGGAAAAACTTATCTGGCAAAGAAGTTTTTGCTTGTCGTCCAATCCATCTTTTGTCAGAGAAGTTTTTAGACGAGGACAGTTTTCTAAGCTTGACTCATCTTAAAACATCCTGCACGGAAAAACTCATCTGGAAGAGGAGTTATTGCGTGTCGGCCAATATTTCCTCTGCTTCTAAGCTTGACTCGTTCAAAAACACGACACGCAATAACTCATGTGTCAGACGAAATTTTGCGTGTCGTTTCTCGTCCAAAAACACGATACATGCAAAAACACTTCTGTCAGAGAAGTTTTTGGACGAGGACAGTTTTCTAAGCTTGACTTGTCTAAAAACACGGTACATGCAAGAACTCCTCTGTGAAAGGAGTATTTGGACGCGGATAGTTTTCTAAGTTAGTCTCTTCGAGTTTTTGCTTGTCGTCCAATCCATCCTCTGTCAGAGGAGTTTTTGGACGAGAACAGTTTCCGAAGCTTGACCCATTCAAAAACACGATACAAGCAAAAACTCCTCTATGAGAGGAATATTTGGACAAGGACAGTTTTCTAAGTTTGACTCGTCCAAAAACATGATACACGCAAAAACTCATCTGTTGGAGGAGTTTTTGCGTGTCGCCCAATACATCCTGTGTCAGAGAAGTTTTTAGACAAGGACAGCTTTCTAAGCTTGACTCATCTGAAAACATCCTGCACGCAAAAACTCCTCTGTGAGAGGAGTATTTGGACGAGGACAGTTTTCTAAGCTTGACTCGTCCAAAAACACGATACACGCAGAAACTCATCTGTCGGAGAAGTTTTTGCGTCTCCTGTGGAGGAGTTTTTGCGTGTAACCCAATACATCCTCTGTTAGAGAAGTTTTTAGACCAGGACAGGTTTCTAAGCTTGACTCATCTGAAAACATCATGCACGGAAAAACTGATCTGGCAGAGGAGTTTTTGCGTGTCGGCCAATCTTTCTGCTGTCAGAGGAGTTTTTAGACGAGGACAGTTTTTAAGCTTGACTCGTCCAAAAAACATGATGCTCATCTGGCAGAGGAGTTCTTGCGTGTCGTCCAATCCATCCTCTCTCAGAGGAGTATTAGGATGATGATAGTTTTTGCGATGATTGCGTGTAACCCAATACATCCTCTGTTAGAGAAGTTTTTAGACCAGGACAGTTTTCTAAGCTTGCCTCATCTGAAAACATCATGCACCGAAAAACTGATCTGGCAGAGGAGTTTTTGCGTGTCGGCCAATCATTCCGCTGTCAGAGGAGTTTTTAGGCGAGGACAGTTTTTTAAGCTTGACTCGTCCAAAAAACGTGATGCTCATCTGGCAGAGGAGTTCTTGCGTGTTGTTCAATCCATCCTCTCTCAGAGGAGTATTTGGATGAGGATAGTTTTCTAAGCTTGACTCTTGACACGATACACGCAAAAACTCCTCTGTTAGAGCAGTATTTGCATGTCGTTCCTCTGACATAGGAGTTTTTGAACAATAAGCGACGTGCAAAAACCCCTCTCACAGAGGAGTTTTTGCACTTCTCTGACAGAGGAGTTTTTACGCATCTCATCGTATGCTATTGGCGTGAAGCTAAATAGAGAAAAGTTTTAAAATAAAACGAAGAGACTAAATTTCCATATTTGGAATAAGTAAGGATTCAGGTTTAGTCGGGGAGGGAATTAAAATTAATCCCCAAGTCGTCAATGTATGATACGATATTTAGAAACTTACACGAATCTATGAGGGATTATTATATGTGTTGAGCATATTCTATTGTTAAGCATGAGTAAGGTAAGAACTATCAAATTGAGCAGTATCCTCATCTTCCTTGTCGCTATTTAAATTTCATCGACCGTTCAAAAGCTAAGAGTTTCTAAAGGGCAACATTTTCTTTTTAAAAAGCTCTAAAAGCTAAGTTACTTAAGAATCAGTAAATTATGTAGACAATTGAGTGATCAACTCAAAATCGTTTAACTGATGTTTCAGGGAGATAATGTTTCCTTGGATCTCTTTTAATGCTCGTTAGGGATGAAATGACGGTTTTTACTACCCCAAATCACTGAACACACCGCGGAACTTGATATCCATCATGGCAGGATGTTTCATTTAATAACCTTGGCAGACGATCGGGCTTCCGAATGAAAACTTTAGATTGGATCGAGTGCCCAAATACGAAATGTTAAATTTAGACGGAAAACTTCTTCACTGCAAAGTTTTAATCGCCCCCGATACGATTTTTGGGGGCATCCCGTCAACGGCAGCCGGCTCAGAGTCTTTCATCACTCCACCCATGCTTATTTCCTTATTAATTAATATGCAGACGTTGCACTGATGTCAGAAAGTTATATGTATTATTAACCCTTAATAACCCAAAAACAAATTATTACATTTCGCGTAAACAGCGTGTTAAGCTTAAGTAATGTATGTAACTCGCAACTTGTTATCCAAACTGTTTCATCTCGTTGAAAATGATTAAGCTTACCTTTAAAACACAGCATTCTCTCTAGTATAAGTAACATGAGTTTAAAGGGCACGAGGCAAATCGCGAACATGCTTAGGTCCTACAACTTAATCACTCTTTCTTCCTTTTTCCATTCATTTCCGCAAGATTTATCTCGGTAATAACCTCCAGCTCTGGAATAAAAAAATAAGAATTAAATACTCCCTGTCTTCAGAAGATATTGTTTATCTTAAACGGGCAACATTTGTTCGGAAATATACTTCAAAAGAGGGGCAAACGAAAAGAGGGATTATTCTCTCGGTAACACTGCAAGTTTGAAGGGCTGGTCCCTTTTTGTTTGTATATCTGAAAATTACTCTTGAAAACACTGTGCCCGAAGGCTTAAGGATTACCTAAATCCATTTTAACAGCGTTTTTGTCGTTGTGTATCCTAAGAAGGCAATAGGCCTGTTTAAACACCAACGTGCCCCGTTTTGTCTTGTACCTAATATGCTCGGCTTATTTACACAAAACTCCAAGTAAACACTCTTGTCAACCTAAATTACCAGAGACATGCCAATGATAAACGAGATCTTTTCAAGCATATGCGGTGTACTTGTTCTTCATCAAACGATGAGGATTAGAGGCACGAGGAGTGGGAATTTTGTAATAATAGTTTTGCCGATGAAAGCACATTCGAACGTGATGAAATAAATACGATACAGAGACAGAGTTAATGCCCAGAATGATCTTTTAGCAGGATTATTTTTCTGCGGCTGAAGTTTTGAGGCTACTAAGATCCGATTGGTTTTAGCTTTAGGTCACCAAAAAATTAACACGTTACTGAAATTTGGTCAGAAGTCCTGCTGCATATCTACTAGTTAGAAAGTATGTGTTTCTTAAATAAAAAAACTGATTATTAAGTAAAAAAAATTGTTGCAGTCCTGAGAAGTATCTCAACAGAGGTCAAAATATCGGCATTTTACTGATCCCAAGGTAAGAATTGATTATGGATCAATAAAAATGAGAGGTGACGATTGCGATGTGTAATTAGTTCAGGTTCCTTGCAAATATTTTTTTTTGCTCTTGTTTTATCGCTTTTCTGGTGTCATTAAAGTTGTCGCTTGTTGCAGCGTTCTCCTAATTTAAACTCATCAGTTCTGTCTTTTCAAAGAAATCAAGAATCATTTGATGGGCATTTCTGCTATATCTCATTGTTGAACTACATGTGATTGTCTGACTCACTGCAGAGCCCCGCATTCTCATATCAAATAGAAAAGCGTTTCTTCTTCTTCAGCACACACCAGGCAAAGGAGACCTTAAAATTTTCTTAAGATAAATTACATCGGGATATGATGGGGCCAGACGCCTCGCTGCATAACTACTATTTACAAAGAAAGTCTCTCGCGGAATTCAAATGTTTTTTTTTTATGTAATTTTGTCCTCTTTCACCTCCCACCAAAAAAAAGTTCCGTAAGTTCAATAGTTTAGGATATGGACCCCTTCGATGGTTGAGTTTTTGGTACTTTTAGAATTTGCTTTGAGGGCATTTAGAAAGTCCACTTATGAGACTAGTGAGGAAAAAGTCCACTTATGAGACTAGTTTCACTCTTATTAGGTTTTGTTACGTTCATAGTTCACCAAAGAAAGAACGAGTGCCTTGGAAGTCTTTAGGAAAATTTCAAATCTGATCTAAACTGAATAAGTAATTGAAAGGGGGGGGGGGGGGGGGTGCGGAAGAAAAAAATAGCGCAAAATTCTTTGAGTTGTCACCCCCGCTTTTTTAAATTTTGACGAATTTTCCCTCGTGCATAAATTTTCCCATAAGAGGAGTGTAATTTTAAAAAAAATTTAGTGGAAATTCCACGTTGTCAAAACAACGGTTAAATATCAATAAATTTGTCAGTGTAAATTGTCAATAAACAAAAACACCAAAAAAAAATTTCCGAAATTTTTTCGAAAATGTCCAAAGGGCGGTATTACGACTTTTTTTCAATTCTCAAGTTTGACCGCCTGTATCATGAGAACGCTTCCGAGGTCGATTTTTAAGCACTTTTAGAATCGCGTTTTTTGACCATTTTTAAAAAACCTCTTTAGAGGTTAAATTCATTCGAATTGAGTTTGTTACGTTCTTAGGGGATTGCAAGCGTGCCATTCCGTTCAAAACAGCAGAAAAATTGTTCCGAATTTTGTTCGAAAATGTCCAGGGGGGGGGGGGGGGTTATTACGACTTTTTCCTCAATTGTCAAATTTGACCGCCTGTATCTTGAGAACGCTTTGACCGATCGGAGTGAATCCAACTTTTTTTTCTCTTCTTGATGTTCTCTTTCACCTCCCACTATCAAACGTTCTATAAGTGCAATATTTTTGGAAAAAAACCCCTTCCGAGGTCGATGTTTAAGCCCTTTTAGAATCGCGTTTTTTGACCATTTTTAAAAAAACCTCTTTGGAGGTTAAATTTATTCGAATTGAATTTGTTACGTTCCTAGGAGATTGCAACCGTGTCATTCCGAAAAAAAACCGCAATAAAAGATTTCCGACATATTTTCAAAAATGTCCAAAGGAGGGGGTATCACGACTTTTTATCATTTCTCAACTTTCACTGCCTATAACTTGAGAACGCCTCGACCGATCGGAGTGAATCCAACTGTTTTTTCCTTTTCTGGATGTCCCCTTTCACCTTCCATCATAGGACGTTCCGCAGATACAATATTTTCAGAGATAGACCCCTTTGGAAGTCGATCTTTAAGCACTTTTGGAATCGCGTTTTTGACCATTTTAAAAAAAAACCTCTTTAGAGGTTAAATTAATTCTAATTTAGTTTGTGACGTTCTTAGGGGAATGCAAGCGTGCCATTCCGACCAAAACAGCAAAAAAAATTGTCTGAAATTTTTTCGAAAATGTCCAAAGGACGACTTTTTCCTCAATTCTCAAATTTGAGAACGCCTGTATCTTGAGAACACTTTGACCGATCGGAGTGAATCCGGTGTTTTTTTCTCTTCTTGATGTTCTCTTTCACCTCCCACCATCGGAAGTTCTATAGGTGTAATATTTTCGGAGAAAGACTCCTTGGGAGGTCGATTTCAAAAGTCGTCAAAATTTATCTTTTCAGTTGTGCGTTTGCGTTTATCAGTCAGTCATACAAAATCTAAAAGGAGTCGATAAAAAGGGGGGCGATTGCCCCCCCCCCCCGAATTTCCCCCTTCCTGATCTGCCACTGCCTGTATACTCTAAGGTAAAAGTTACATCTCTGTTATAAAAATACAAAACACTGCTAAGTTTTATGAAATTTTGAAATCAGAGTTTTTTAAAATTTTTGAGTTTATGAAATCTACCTATCAGAACAATTTTATTTTTATTATGATTGTTAGGTTCATAAGGGAGTGAGATCGCTTTATTTGGCTCGCTTTATTTAAATTGGCCAAATGGGGGGAGGTATACTCTCTTTTTCTCGAATTTCTAACTTTGTCCGCCTATAACTTTGGAACAAGTGAACCGATCTGAGTAAGTTCAACAATTTTTTATTCTCTTTAAAGTCCTCTTTCATTTCCCACTAAAGAAAGTCCCGTAGATTCGATGGTTGAGGTGATAGACCCCTTCGGTGTTCAATTTTTAGGAACTTTTAGAATGTGTTTGGAAAGAAAAAATTAGACTTATTGGACTAATTTCACACCCAATTATGTTTGTTTATGAGATATTGAAAACGTCTCATTCCGATTAAAAACAAAACCAAAAAAATACCACTATTTAGAGGGAAAGGGAATTCCCTCTTCTTTTCCTCAATTTTCCAAATTTGTTCCAATATTGTTTCCAAACCTCTTGTAACTTTAGAACGAGTGGACGCTCAAGATGCATTTCCTCAAAGCGTTTATTCGTTTAAGTCTTAAATTCGCGACTTTCCTTAACTAAAAGTTTTTTTTTGCATTTTTGTCCACCAAATTTGAAGTTTCCACAACCGGAATTCCCTACAAATTTTCTTAATTACCCCTAATTACTTATTTAGCTCTCTTAACTCCATTAACTTCCTAATTTCTTAGTTGTCGATCGAAAGTTCTTATTCATAGTCACACTTTTTTTTTAATTTTGTGATGTTTTCTATGTGAGTGCACAAAATCTGGTATTCCCTAAAAACAAATTTTCTATAAATTTCCTGAATTCATAATATTTCTTAGAGGTCCCTACATTTTTGTAGTTTTTGTCCACTCATACAATACAGATCTTTCATTCATTTTTTATATTCATAATTCGCCGTGATGAGACTGCCTTATATTCCCAAAAACTCATAATTCCCGAAAAACTTTTTTCTTTAATTCACTATACTAATATTTTTGCCCTAAAAATTTTTCAGTCCCCGTTTTTTCAGTTAGAGCCCGTTTTTTTCAGTTTCTGACCATACAACTCGCATTTCGTCCCCTCATCTCTTTTTCAATTCATAGTTTTCCATGGGAGGTATAGAATTTTTCCCTGAATTTTATTAAAAATTGTGATTTTGCAGTTTTAGTTCACAAAACAGTTAAAAAAAGGCATTTTTTTCTAAAATGATTACATTCTTACAATATTACCCAATTTTTGTCCACAAGCTTGTACCCAGGTAACCAAATGACCTATAAAAACGTCTGACTGACGTATAAACAACGTACTAAATCTCGTGAATAACTCCCACCATAATGAAGTCATGCGCATGCCGTCATTGAATGACTGGCCAACACGTAAAAGTCACGTCTTTTTACGTTAATAAAAAGTTTCATTTAAGTGCATATGGGGATTAAAATGACCAAAAATTAGACAGGACCTTTCTGAAAAACGCCAATAGCCCCTACAAATTCGCACGATTCTGTCGCCTGTCATCTGTCACGGCATTTATGTCATCTGTCACGGCATTTATGTTGTCTCTCAGTTCTGTCACGTACGTCACTTTTGCGTCTCTGTGAAGGTGAGTAGGACATGACGAAACGAGAAAGTTTTTTTGCAAGTAAAATCAGAAAAATCAAAATTTTTCAAAATTTAAGTTTTTTTTATACGAACAAAAACAGTTCAAAAACTGATCTATGATGCATAAAATATTATTAAAATGCTAAAGCGAATCAAAAAATGAGAAAATATACAAGGTGTTCCATTGAAAAAAAATAAGTTTATGACAAAAAAAGGTAACTTTTGTTCATTCTGTATACATAAATAAATTCTCATTAAAAGCAGCTTCTTAACCATCCACTTTTTGAATGATGCTCTCTTTCCTAGCATGTACTGGGCCGGCGATATGTAGCGTGTAAATTGATTTGGGACAGCCTGTATTTAAAAAAATATGTAACAGATATTAGTCAAACGCTGAAAGAACAGCAAATTAGAAGTTCTGTATTTTGTAAATTGGAACTAATTCAACGTTCTACAGAAATCCCAGAAAGGATATTTAAATGTAAAAAAATATTTGAAATAAAAAAAAACTTAAATTTTGAAAAAAAGTGTTATCAAATTTATTTTTTATAATTAAAACATATTTTGTTTCCATTTTTTTAAATTTTACAGTTTTTTTTATTTTCTTTTCTATTAAAGCAATTACACTTTAAGAGTTAATTAATTCTATTTTTAATAAATTTTCATCAGCTCTCCCCAACTGGAGTAATTAAAATGAAAATATTTTCAAATTATTTTTTTTATTTACTTTCTTTAAAATTTACAAAGAGACAAAAGAAAATTATACAGGGTGTCCCACATAAGGCTGAATTGCAAAGTTGCTCAATAATTACCCAACCAGTTTTTAATGAAACTGAGGTTTATAGGTGTTATAGGTTTTGGGACACCCTATACTATCTAACACGTCTCTCGCTATCATCTATACCCTATTTATCATAAAACTACTAGAGCCAAGGAGCAAAATCGTTTACTATTGATTTGTATGGGAAAAGTCGATATTTCTATGTTAAGCATATAGGGCTCTCAAACCGGCCCAAAAACCTAAATTTTGAGATAAAAATCGTGCGTTGCTGCCTTTAACAGCTCATATCTCGTTTCGATGTAGATTTATCCGAAAATCTATTAGATAAGCTAAGGAAGTAACATAATAGAACTACACGTAGAGGCCATTTTCGACCGTCTGCCTAAAACAATAACTGAGCACGGGTACAAAAACAAAAATAAGGTACAAATTTTGCGGTTTTTTTTCTAATTTTCTCGAAAACTGTGAAAGGCAGCTTCTTTCTGATTCATGTATCTGATAGTCCCCAATGACCTCTTCATACATCAAATTAACCTGCATGTCGAAAAACTTAACGTTTCCAAGATTAACAGAAAAATGTAAAAATTTCAAAAATTTTAGGGTCGTCAAAATTTTCGACCGAAATTCATTGTCATAGATTTTATCAAAAATAGTCTCATATAAAAGAGGGAATAAAAATATGCAATTCTGGAATTTTCAGTAATTTCCTTCCCCTTCAAAATGGCGCCTAAAACGTAATTTTTCCAGTTTTGATCGCCATTTTAATACTCATATCTATATAATTCGAAAACTGAACATGGTAAAAGGATGCTATTGACACCAGTGAATAGAGCATTCACGACCACAAAATACCTGCTTAATTTGTTATTCAAGGTTTTTAATTTAGTTGACGTTATGTTCGATCAAATAAAACATTATCGTTAATTTTCACACAATTTTAAAAGTTTTTCACTTCTTATGAGACCGTTAACTAAGCAAAATGGTAATTAAAGTTTTGAGCAGTATTTGAGATGGTTCGGTTTTAATTGAGACACTGTTGGTCTATCATCATAAATGGCTTTGCTATAAAATGGCTTGCTAAAAAAAAAACTAAAAGCGATAAAACTGAATAATCAGCACCAATAGAAAGGCCTTCGTTAAGACTATTTTGTCAGTCGTATACGAAAAATTGATTGTTTGGGCGTGGCACATTTATAAAGCAATGATTCAATGATTGTAATGAAGCAAAATATCCTGATGATGGCGTACGGTAAGCAAAAAGTTGAAACGTCGGATATATTTGGTTTCAGCACCCTTTAGCAACAATCATTAAGTTGTACCAAAAAAGTGTCAATAAATTGAAAAAGATTCCAAAATTGAACCTTTGGTACCCGCGGTACCCCTCTCTTTCGTTTCACATGTCACTAATTCTCACAAAATGGGTCAGCTCAGTAATGAGGTATTTTAGTATAGTGCGGCGGTTCCCCCAAAGGAGCAGGAAGGTCAAAGGGGCAGTAGCCCTCAGTGAGTGAGGTACCTTAAGTGAGTGACAAGCTGCTGTCTTCTTATAAAATATGTAAGATCCTTCTGCCCTTTCTTAGCACCTCAGATATGAGGTCGAAACTCGCGCGAAAAATTTGGACAACCTTGCCTTGCCAAAAATCGAAAGCAAAAGAGAAAGGGCCAAACGGAAGCGATTTGTCATGATGTTATGGTGACGTCATGACGTCTTACGTCAAATTATTGCAAAACAGTTGTCAGTGTCATTATTTTTATTTGAACTTATATCAATCCCAAATTTGGATTTGTGGAAAAAATCTGGTCAAGATTAGGACAAGATCCATTTACAAAATTATATAGATTGTCTAAAAATCTAAATTTGGGGTTTTTTGAAAACCTCAAGTTAAAACAAGGCCAAAACCGGTCAAAAATAACCCAAAGCCTTAACAATTGCAAATTTAGAGCTTTGGAATATTTGATATTAAGATTCAACATGATATCGCTTACAAAGTTATGCATAGAGCATCTAGAAATGTAAATTGGCGTTTTTGGACCAATACAGGTTAGAATTAAGAAAGGTGTTGGATCGCACGTGTAGGACAAATAGCCACTTCACTTTCTCGAAATCGCCAACGTTTCGACCTTTATTTTTAGGTCTTCCTCAGGGCTACAATAACAACATACGTATGACAAACTTTAAATATACAGGTAAATTAACGTAATTAAAATTAATTAAAAAGCTTCACCAAACTGGTGCATCTTGCAATTATTAACAAAACAAAACAAAAACAAAAAAAAACATTCAAAAAAAAGAAAAAACGAATGAATCATTTGACCTGATGGCCATGCATCACTAGGTAATTGAATTGCGCGCCATACCCGCAAAATACGAGTAAAAGCAGTTACATATTGGAATGTATTCTGCCGCGGGAGGGGACACAGCTTACCTTTTTCAGTCAGTAAAGAATGTCACCAAATCTTATACTGACCGTCATGGCAGTACACAAAAACGAAAAATTGTTAAAATCCAGACGGTGCACGTAAAAGACAAGCAACAAACACACGGGCCAACGAAACAAAACAGAGAAATAAAACCAGGAGTCCAAAACGATAAAGTGGAACTCGACCTGTACGAAGTGCAGTGTTTTGCCCAATTTTTTTATTTATTTTTTTCCTTTCCCCATTCACATCGATTCATACATTATCTATGTTAGGCCAGATGCGGGCCACAAAGAAGAAGAAAGAAGGCGATGTCTACCTCGACTGTGTATTTTTAATATGTTGTAAAAGATTGCAATACAGCACACTCAAATTTTGGGTATAGGTCCTATCATTAACAGTACTGTTAATATGGATGTGTATCATTTCACTGATAACTCGCCTATGATAATTATTCTCTCGGTCCAGTATGGTGGTGTTCTGAAAATCAAAATTATGACCCCAAGTGAAATGGTGCTGTGCCAAAGCAGTCCTTTCCCTCTTTCCCCTATTGATCTCACCGACAGTCATATTCATGCTGGTAAATTCGGTTCTTGAGGTACTGCCGAGTCATTCCCACATAGCACTTATCGCACATTCCACAAGGTACTCTATAAATTAATTCGGATGAAAGAGAAGTGGGGACAGGATGCTTCAACCTCGAATAAATTTGGCTCAAAGTTCTAGTGTTGTAATATGCCAGTTTAATATTAGGATTAACACGTGATAATCTGTATTGGATCCTTTCTGACAATCCCTTGATATATGGGAATCGGCAGTAAGTAAGGTCATGGGAACGTAAAACGCGAGATTGAGACGCAAGGTGATGCTGGTATTCGTTCCACACCCTATTTATGAGGCTAGACGGATAATTAATGGTTCTTAAAATATGTTTTACTTTTTAAGACATTAGTACGATGAAAAACAGGACAAGCTGGATAGCTCTATAAAACATACCCTTTATGATTGATAACTTTTGACTGGTAGCATGTGAAGACAAGTAATCCGTCCCCTTGCCTGATGACCAAGGTGTCCAAAAATGGCAACCCGGCGTTAACCTCCGTTTCCATAGTAAACTGTATTCTCGGGTTGTAATCATTAAAATAATTCAAGAGCTCATGGAGAGCATCTTTAGGACACGCCAAAATGGTATCGTCAACATACAGTTTGATGAACGGTAACGGAATGGTCGTTATTACACGATCAATCAAGTCCTCCATCACCAAATTAGCCAAGACAGGGCTAGCCGGATTTCCCTTTGCGGAACCGTCGAGCTGGTCGTAAAACCTTCCATCAAACAAAAAATAACTATTGTGGAATAAGAATTGGACTATTTCGCAAAACAGCTCACGCGACAAAGTCGTGTAGGCTGATATGTGCTTCCAATTTTTTTTAATTATGGATAAAACTAAATCTCCAGGAATGTTAGTGAACAGCGACACCACGTCCAAAGAAACCAGAACATTATCAGGAGGCAACTGTATTGACTTAACACAATCAAAAAACTCAAATGAGTTTCTAATATTATAATGGGATGTTGTTGTGACATTAATTAAGATGTTGTGGACAAATGTAGCCAATTTATAAGTTGGTGAGTTAATACAGCTAACCACAGGTCTAAGACTTAGGTTAGGTTTGTGTGTTTTTCTCAGTCCATACAGCCGTGGCGCCACCCCATTGTATGACTTCATCTGTTTCGCAGAGACCTCGTCAATGTAGCCATCATCTTGCAACCTCTTAATAAGGCCGTTAGCCTTAGTCTGTATACGAGACGTGGGGTCACCACTCCTCAAATGGTACGTCAGTGGATCTTGGAGCAAACTCATCATTGCAGTGAGATATTCGTCCTTGAGCATCAACACGGTCGAACCCCCCTTATCTGAGCGCATTACTAACACCTGCTGGTGTTGTTTAAGGAATGATTTGGTGGTATTCAGGTCTTTGACAATAATACTTTTGGCATTTAGATTGCTGTTTTTAGCAAAAGAGACAAAATTAGTTATGCTGTTGATACACTGCGCTCTTGTCTCATTCCTTACCTCATTTTCCTCTGGGACATGTCGCTCTATACAAAATTCAAGGTCTTTAATTATATTCACGAGTGGAATCTCTTTATAGCGCAAGGGAACGGCAAAACCAGGGCCCGCACACAAAGTTCTTTCGACTTCCAAAGGCATTGTCATACGTATGTTGTTATTGTAGCCCTGAGGAAGACCTAAAAATAAAGGTCGAAACGTTAGCGATTTCGAGAAAGTGAAGTGGCTATTTGTCCTACACCTGCGATCCAACACCTTTCTAATCATTGATAGGACGCAAAGCGCAATATGATGACAGTTAGAATTAAGGCCAAAATCAGTTAAAAGTGACTCAAAAGAGTAAAAAGCTGCAAATTTGAAGCTGTGAAAAAACTGAGGTTAAGATTAAGGCCAAATACGTTTGTAAAATTGCATAGATAATTAAAAAATGCTAATATGAACCTTTTGAGGAAATTAATTATGTATATTATTAGTTAAGTATATTATTATATAAGAAATTAACAAAGTTATAATTGGGGCAAAAATCGGTAAAAAAGGTTTAAAATTTGCAAATTTCGACTGGAAAAATTCAGGCTAAGATTAGAGCCGACATCTTTTACCAAATTGTTTAAAACTCCAAATTTGGGTTTTCTTGGAGAAGATTAGGTAAGAATTAGGTTAAATTAGGTTAGAATTGGATTAAGATTAGGGCCAAAAACTTTAAAAAATTACATAAAGCGTTTCCTTAGAGACCTCTAGCCCTTCTCATAAAGCAGCCACACACCAAATCCAGTTTTCTTGCTCAAACCGTTCCAGAGATATCGCCATAAAACCAGTGTTTTCAGGCGGCCATTTAGAATTTTAAAAAATGTCATTTTTAGTGAATTTTACATAAGGGAAATCTACTATTTGATTTTGAACTCGATATCACCATCGGTTTAATAAAACAGCTATAACCTAGCTACCGTCAGCTACATAGCTATGTCAGCAATATTACTATTCATGGTACCTCCATGAGCACGCAGCATCCGAAGTTGACCTATGTACTTTAAACAGTTCACTAAATATTAACGTTACTGTAGCTATGATAGCTGAGTCAGCAGCTATATTACAATTTATGATACCCCCATAGGTAACTACCCTCCAAATTTGAATCATGTCCCATCAATACCCTAAATACAACCTTTTCTCTATTCCTCCCATTTCCTCCCAAATCCCGTCAAATTAATCGTTTAAGAGTTATAAGCGTTAGAAGCAAAAAAAAAACCAAATATATATTACCCATTCACTTATTTTTGTCATCTAGTTACCTTTGAAACCTTATTTTTTTTTATATCTATCTCTTTTTAGCACATGTTGAGAGGATACGATAAAAATGTCAAACTCAAATTTCCTAATAAGTGAATGGCTCATACAACCAAAATCGCTCCAGACACTCGACTCCTCGCTAGCGTTCGGATAAAAAGGTGCAGAGTTTTGTAAACATTTGATAACGTTTTTTGCACGTTTCTTAAACGTCATTGGCTTGGTTCTATAAGGTATCTATTAGGAAGGTGAATTTTTAAATTTCACCAAAATTTCACGTGAAATAAACATATTATTTTTAAGGTTATGTTTCAGTCGCATTACTGACGTTTAATATTAGTCATGCACTAGGCATCTGTATACATCTGTACTATACCAATTTAGGGCCTTATAATCACGTTATATACACGTCATAAGTGACTTCCTGGACGGCTGGGTATTTCCTAAAACACGTCGTCCCTACATTTCATAATTTTCATGTGTTTAATTTTATTGATGAAACTAGAAAATTGTGTCCTAGGTAGAATGGTTTGGTGGTCAATTGGCGGATAGGAACTAAAGGCAGCAATTATACAGTCATTTTTTCGCCGACGTCTCGTTTAATCTACATAAACATCTTCAGGGATTGTAAAAGAAAATTTCTTTTTTTCTCCAGACTTGCAAGTCGCTTGATCTGTGACATGTCCTCCTTTAAACTTCTGTACGCTTGTGCACCATACGTGTTTCTAATGTCCATAAAGAAGCCATGCTTGTCAAAAATTCCGCAGGAATATGAATGAAACTAGAAAATTGTGTCCTTGGTAGATTGGTGGTCAATTGGCGGATAGGGAGTAAAGGCAGCAATTATACAGTAATTTCTTCGCCGACGTTTCATTTAATCTACTTAAACATCTTCAGTAATTGTAAAATAATTTTTTTTGGTTCTCCAGACTTGCAAGTCGCTTGCTCAGTGCCATGTCCTCTTTTAAACTTCTGTACGCCTGTGCATTCATATTCCTGTGGAATTCTTGACAACAAACATGGGCTTCTTTATGGACATTAGAAACACGTCTGGGCACAGGCGTAAAGAAGTTTAAAGGAGGACATGTCGCTGAGCAAGCGACTTGCAAGTCTGGAGAAACAAAGAAATTTTCTCTTACAATCCCTGAAAATGTTTATGTAGATTAAACAAAACGTCGGCGAAGAAACTACTGTAGATTTGCTGCCTTCAGTCCCTATCCGCCAATTGACCTCCAAACCATTTAATTTTATTCTTGAATGTTCTTAAAAGTTTGAGTTTTTGTCCACAAAAGTGCTATTTCATAAATCTGTGTCTCTTTGATTAAGTGAAAAGAAAATTTGTTCTCGGCTCTAAGAAGTATCTCGTGAGAGGTCGAAAGATCAACATTTTACTGAGCCTAAGAAGTTTTGAGTAGTGATATTAGCTACAGGACTATTATATTTATGTATGGAAACTTTTCTGGACCGAATCTGCAAAAAATACAGTACAAAACCTTTATTACATTTATTACTTGTGGTAAAGGATCAAAGGGTGAGCACGCCATAAAGATACCTAAATGTTTATATTAATGTGAACTAGCATCCACCAAATTTGTTCAATAGTGTCAAATTTTGGATTGGTTGGCAGGTATAAGACAAAAATAAAAAACTTTTTTACAGAAATTATGCCGACGTTTTGACGTTTACTTGACGTTTTTCTCAAGGCTACAACGAAGGAGATCATGCATAAAAATAATGGCCGGCAAACAAATAAAAGGTATAAAATGCGACTTAAAAAGAGTTAACACTGACATAAAAACAACAATAACTTTTTAAGTCGCATTTTATACCTTTTATTTGTTTGCCAAGCGGCCATTATTTTTATGCATGGTCTCCTCCGTTGTAGCCTTGAGAAAGACGTCAAATAAGCGTCGAAACGTCGGCATAATTTCTGCAAAAAAGTAGAAGATTTTTATTTTTGTCCTACACCTGCTATAACGCAACCCAACTACTTTGAGAAGAACCCGACACCACACAGATATTTTGGAAATTGTTCAATTCAGTATCTACTTTTTTGAAACTGGCAATACTGCTCTTATCAAAACACCATACAAGGTGCTGAATGCTAATTTGTATAAGTTCTCCATTGCTCTCTTATGGTAATTAGAACAAAATTGCCCGTTATTTGTTGCGGGCAAATCCTCCAAATACCCAAATGAAGACTCGATTTTAAACTCTCGTGTGGCAGTGTGCTGTAGAATGAATCTTAATTGCCAGAGAGTTGCGCAAAGGAACCCACAATTATGAGCATAGAATATGCAGAGATACCTGGATATCGCTTAATTAACATCCGCCACCGATTTCAAATCTGAACAGAGCAAACTATTTGTACACGAATGCGTAGAGGCGATGACAAAGTCCGATTTTTTCCCAATTTCGAGATAAGGGATTCTCATCTGGCTGCGTATAATAAGCTGTTAATTAATTGGGGCGTGTTTTTCGATTAGATTAGACCTCGTTTGGCACGACACCACTCCAGAACGCTAAATTAATATTTGATTAAAAGTGACGTGCCTCATTTTAATTAATTTACTTATATACTTATTTTCCTTTCCCCCCCTCGTGTGTCATTAGGGGACAATGTGACTAACCGCTAAAACCCTAGTCTTTATATTAATTAACGGTGCGAAAAAAGGGGCTTTGTATTCAGACAAACACATTCTCTAACTAACAAGCGATAATTTATAAAAAGTGTGAGCTCTATTTTTTTTTTTATGCTTTAATAATAAAGAGATCAAACCGAGAGAACTCACTGTCAGGGGCGTTTAAATTAGACATTTAGCTTAACCAACGATAACTCTCAGATAACTAAAAGTGTAGTACTTACATAATTAATCAGTTAAATAATTAATATATGATTGTAGACTATTCTGGGTCTGTTACTAGTCTAAGGAGCAGTGCCGTGTCATACCTGTAATTAAAAAGTAACCTGAGCCCCTGTTTTCACCTTTAACACGAGTAAGAAACATGTTAATTAAATTATTAAGAATTTAGATAGCTTTTGCAATTAGTGTACTACGTGTCTGTCACCCACGAGTACTATATTTCGCTAAGTGGTTCGGGAGGTACTGAAGGGTTCAAATAGAATAGGAGACAGACGGTGTATTTCAAGCCCATCGCAGGCACACACGTACTGCTAGGATATGAACGGAGTATACACTCAAGCCCATCGCAGGCTCATACGTCCGGCTAGGATACAGATAGTGCATTTCAAGCCCATCGCAGGCACACACGTACTGCTAAGATATGATAAGGACGGAGTATACACTCAAGCCCATCGCAGGCTCATACGTCCGGCGGCTCAAACATTCCGCCAAAATAGGAATGGAATAGAACAGAATAGCATAGAATAAACTTAACATAGAACGCTCAACCACTCGGCTTCATTAATTAATTATTAATACTTAAACATTCAATTTAACAGGTAATAAAAGGAACTCCGTGAGAAAACTCACCTCTCTGGCAAAATTCACGCACAAGCAACACCACAACCGACCTCAACGTTTCACTAATACTGGACTATTAATATTTCTTTAAAGCAAATGCCCAAAAGCCTCGATCTAAGCGAGATTATCGGGAAGAGGGTGGTATACTTCACAAGTGCCCACATGGCCACATGACATATTTACTACCCGTTAAAATAATAAAATCTCCGATATTCGGGTTCTGTTTATACTTTGGTTCATAGAAACGCTTCATACGGTCTGTAAGGTGTTGTTGCCGTAATATTAGAGTAAAATAAAAATATGGTTCTTACAAAAGTTTCTAACCACTTACGCCCCGAGAAAAATGGCTCATTTTCAGTTCTTGCTATATTAGGGCGATTAGTCCTTTTTCATTTTTCCACC
Organism: Taphrorychus bicolor; assembly: GCA_951812265.1. Lineage (NCBI taxonomy): Eukaryota > Metazoa > Arthropoda > Insecta > Coleoptera > Curculionidae > Taphrorychus > Taphrorychus bicolor. Next base: position 32,921,468 of record OX638300.1, on the reverse strand, counting down.
GCCCCCTGACAGCTTTATAGTCATCCGATGAAAAATAGCTGAGGCAACAAATTTTCTACGAGAAAATTCTCGGAAGGTATTATTGATTTATTGAAACCTTCCCTTCTGTCAGGTTATTACTGTGACTAAAACAAATTAATCCCCACGTGTAAATCACACATCACACCCACGTAATCACACGTATTTTGAGACACAAACAACTCTCTGTTATGATCAATTATTACTGGTACTTTCGGTTTACGTTTCGGTGTCAGTCACTGAGATTTGTTAATGGAAGAAGGCAATTTGTTTTTTTCTATTAAAATGTTGCGTGTGCAAAACATCGTGGATGAAAACCACCTTAATAGATCTTTCGCTTATCGGGTTTTTGTATCTAATTATTGCTCAAATGCACGCTGATAGTCAACAACAACAGACAGGGTATAATTAAGTTTGTAAATAGAGCCACTTCGTGTGTGTAGATATTTTTGTACGCAATTGCTATAGAGAATATTTATACTGCCCTTCAGTGTTGTTTTGTTTTAAATTTTAAATATGGACAGCATGACATAACAAGTGGTCCAGTTAATGAATTCTTCCAAACAAAACGCCTCCGGCAAAACCAAACAACCATAAATATTCCATTCGAATATTTTTCTAGGAATTTTATCCGATTTCTGAACGTATAGTATATATATGTAACAAGGAGATCCGCAGGAATTTTTTTTCCTGCCTCAGCAAAATGTAAACTTAATTGCCCTCATCGTCTCCCAATTAATGATCTCTATGAATAATACCGTACACAACGATCAATCATGCCTATAAATAAGTACCACCACAGTCTAAATCGACCCAAAAACCTGGCTTTTGATTGTTTTTGAAACGGATACGTGGCTTTGTCAGTTGTTTAGAAATTTCGCAATCCGATTTGTCTCTGTCGAAGGCCTGAAGGGCGAGAGCGGGGGGATTTCCCATAATGTTTATACATGTAAACTTCATAACCCACCTCCCTCCTGCCCTTTTCAGTTTCTGCGAGTTTTATTTAATACCACCGAAACGAAGGAGAAACATAAATATTGAAAAACATAAAAATCCTCCTCCTGCTGCCCTTTTTAATTTTTTTTTTTAGAATTAATTTCCTTCTCCGTTTACCTTTGTATTAAGGCGGAGCTTTGCTGCTGCCACATTTTTCTAATAAACAGCTGCAAAGCTCTGGAACCCAGGGGGTGAGAAAAAAATCTAGTCTGAAGTCAACAGTTACCTGGTGAATCTAAACGCATCAGCGAAGTCTTAATTAACCCGCTAATTTAACGAAGTACAAGGTAATTAATGAGCGCGGCTCTCAAAGAACTTGTTGATGCTCAAATTTATCTTTCGGTTTGCGCGATGCAAATTAACGCTACGGCAAATTGGATGCTTCTCAATCGACTTTAGATCATGAAATGTGTATGTCTCATTCACTTATATCGACATCATAAAAAAGTCAACGTCACATATCCAACACCAATTATGAATGTGATATACTTACGTGGCGTGCAGTGTTGCCAGGTCAGGTAAAGTTTCTTCAGATTTGGTCATCAGTTTTTTTTCACAATTTTTTAAAATATTCGAAATTTGGTTTTCTTTTCTTCTTTTTCATTTTTCCTTTTCTTAATAACTATTTTTTTACGTTTCTTTTATCACGAACTATGGTCTTCTGTATTTCTTCTGGTAATTCTTCAATAGTATAAGTTGGACTATAAGTTCCACAGTGAGTGCAGGTGTTTTGAGTTTTTGCCCTCTTCCTTCTTCCTCCACAGTCACAATTTCCATTTTCTCCTCTTTGCCACTTTTCTACTTTTTTTAATAGTTTTATTATAACTCTCCTCTTCACAGCTTACTTTTAAGTACTGCGTGTTCAATAACTGAGACTAATTGAACATCCTCGTGGTCAGTCGGTTTTCATTCTTTTCAGGTAGTTTTGATCCAAATTTGAAGTTTTCCAACAAAAATACTATAAATCTAATGTAATTTATTTTTTCTCCAAACGTCAAAAAACTCATCTTTTATTTGACTCAATAGATGAATGTAAAACAATCCATATCCTGTCATCCCAGCGGCAGGCAAGTTCTTTTCCTGCCGCTGAATTAATTTTGACAGTGGCTACTGTCGCTTTACCTACCGCTGATCAATTTATCTACAATTCTACCTTGGTGATTTGGTGACTCCTTTGAAAAAAAACAATATTTGTTGATTTTTTAAAATATTCGAAATTTTGATTTTTTTTATTTTTCTTACATTTACAATTGTTCCTGGTAACTCACCCTTCTCATCAACAGTAACAACTAATTTTTTCCTTCCTTTTCATTTTTCTTTTTCTTGATGACTGTTTTTTCACTTTTCTTTTATCACGAACTAGGATCTTCTGTATTACCTCTGTTAAGAATCAATAGATCAAGTTGGACAATAAGTTCCACAATGCAGGTGTTTTGTGTTTTTTGCCCTCTTCCTTCTTCCTCCACAGTCACAATTTCCGTTTCCTCCTCTTTGCCACTTTTCTGCTTTTTTTAATAGTTTTATTATAACTCTCCTCTTCACAGCTTACTTTTAAGTACTGCGTGTTCAATAACTGTGACTAATTTAACATCCTCGTGGTCAGTCGGTTTTCATTCTTTTCAGGTAGTTTTGATCCAAATTTGAAGTTTTCCAACGAAAATACTATAAATCTAATGTAATTTATTTTTTCTCCAAACGTCAAAAGCTCCTCTTTTATTTGACTCAATAGATGAATGTAAAACAATCCATATCCTGCCATCCCAGCGGCAAGCAAAGTCTTTTCCTGCCGCTGAATTAATTTGACATTGGCTACTGTCGCTTTGCCTGCCGCTGATCAATTTATCCACAATTCTACCTTGGTGATTAAAAAACAATATTTGTTAATTTTTTTTAAATATTCGAAATTTGGTTTTTTTAAATTTTTTTTACATTTACAATTGTTCCTGGTAACTCACCCTTCTCATCAACAGTAACAACTAATTTTTTCCTTCCTTTTCAATTTTCTTTTTATTGATGACTGTTTTTTCACTTTTCTTTTATCACGAACTAATGTCTTCTGTATTCCTTCTGGTAAGAATCAATAGAATAAGTTGGACAAAAAGTTCCACAATGCAGGTGTTTTGTGTTTTTTGCCCTCTTTCTTCTTCCTCCACAGTCACAATTTCGGTTTTCTCCTCTTTGTCACTTTCCTTCTATTTTAATGGTTTTATTATAACTCTCCTATTCACAGCTTACTTTTAATTACTGCGTGTTCAATAACTGTTACTAATAGAACATCCTCGTGGTTAGTCGGTTTTCATTCTTTTCAGGAGGTTTTGACCCAAAATTGAAGTTTTCTAACGAAAATGCTTTACATGAATGTAATTTTGGCTTTATGTACTGCCACGACGGTCTGTATAAGCTTTGGTGACATTCTTCACTGGCTGAAAAAGCCCTCAGGAAGACCTAAAAATAAAGGTCGAAACGTTGCCGATTTCGAGAAAGTGAAGTGGCTATTTGTCCTACACCTGCGATCCAACACCTTTCTAATTATTGATAGGACGCAAAGCGCAATATAATCACAAATGTAATGTAATTTATCTTTTTCTCCAAACGCCCAAAACTTCTCTTTTATTTTACTCAATAAATGAATGTAAAACAATCCATATTTTGTCATCCCAGCGGCAGGCAAAGTCTTTTCATGCCGCTCAATTAATTTGATAGTGACTACTGTCGCTTTGCTTGCCGCTGATCAATTTATCCACAATTCTACTTTGGTGATTTTGTGACTACTATTTAAAAAAAAAATTTTCTTGTGATAATTTAAAATATCCGAAATTTGGGTTTTTTTTTCATTTTTCTTTACATTTACAGTTGTTCCTGGTAACTCACTCTTCTCATCAACAGTTACAACTAATTTTTTTCCTTCCTTTTCAATTTTCTTTTTCTTGATTTTTTCACGTTTCTCTTATCACAAACTATGGTCTTCTGTATTTCTTCTGGTAAGAATCAATAGTATAAGTTGGACTATAAGTTCCACAATGCAGTTGTTTTTGGTTTTTTGCCCTCTTCCTTCTTCCTCCACAGTCACAATTTCGGATTTCTTCTCTTTGCCACTTTCCTGCTTTTTAATAGTTTTATTATAACTCTCCTCTTCACAGCTTACTTTTAAGTACTGCCTGTTCAATAACTGTTACTAAACGCCCAAGAACTTCTACTTTATTTGACTCAATAGATGTAAGTAAAACCATTCATTTCCTGTCATCCCAGCGGCAGGCAAAGTCTTTTCCTGCCGCTGAATTAAGTTGACATTGGCTACTGTCTCTTTGCCTGCCGCTGGTCAATTTATCCGCAAGCACTTAAAACAATTCAAAGGTTCGTAGAAATAATAATGTGTTTTATTCACAGCTAAAGTGACTTTTCAGTCTTGCCTATGTTCCACAATCTTGCCAGAAAAGTTTTACTTTTGGTCCTTATAAAATAATATGCTGGTTCTCCAAACATCATTAAACTAACACTTTATTTGACACAATAGACAAAGGTTAAACCACTCATTTCCTTCTATCATCCCGGCGGCAGGCAAAAACTTTTTTTGCTGCTCGTCGCCGGCAGGTAAAGACGGTAAAGACTTTTTCTGTCACTCGATCGATTTGATATTAGTTGCTTTCACTTTACATGCCGACGACAGACTATTGGTAAATATTTTACTTGCCGCTTATCCAATCATCTCCAAATGTTCGAGTACATAGAACAATGTAATTTAAAGGCTTAATAGAAAACGTTGGAAAAAAAGGTTTTTAAAAAGCTACCATAAACTGCAAACTGCACTTTGATCAAATTTTAAATTAAAATTGTAAATTAATTATAATAAAAATTAAATAATAAATTTTCACCCAAAATACAACTTTTCCAAGTCAGAGATCAGTTTTTAAATAGATAATTTCAGTTTCAAAGAGAACTTTCTTTAGAAAAAGTATTTAGACGATTTTGGCTCAAAATAAGAAATATTTTAAATTTGTGGTTTTTTTGCTTACTTCTTATTTTTTATTATTTTCTGATTTTTCAACTTTTTTTTAACTTTTGTATTTCTTTTTGTCAGAATTATGGTTCGAAAAGCGCAAATTGGTGAAAGCTTTAAACAATTTTGGTCTAAAATTATAAATACCTTAAATTTAGGCCTCTACCACATTTGGACAGACTTTTTTTTATAGTTTCCTATCTATTTCAGATAATTTTACTTTTGATGCTTTTCGAAGTGTTTTATTAAAATTGTTTTGTTCATAATTTTTTCCTTCTTAGTTTTTATGTTTTAAAAAAATTTTTGTTCTTTTAGGTTTTTTCCATCGAACTAACTTTCCAGGTAGTTTAGATGAAAAATTCAAATTCTTCAATGCGTAAACAATGTTAATGTATATACATTGACTAATTAAAACGAACAAATGAAAACATTAATTTGCTTTGAGACAATTTTGGCCCAAAACCGTGTTTTGTCATTAATACAAGATTTCTTGTATTATTCAAGGTTTTATATAGTTTGGTAAAAATTTTCTAAGCATTTTTTTACGTTTTTAGATGATTTTAGCTTAAACTTAGAAATATTTTAAATTTGCGTTTCTACATGCTTCTTTTGGACTTCCTTTTTTACATAAACTCCTAATTTTTTCAGTTTTCTGAATTCGGTGCTTTATAGTTTTTATTTATTTATTCTCCTTTTTTTTTAATTAAGTTTCAATTCAAATTTTTTTAATTCTTCTCTTTTTCCCTCTTTCTCCTTAATTCTTTACATGTCATCTTTTGTCATGTTTTGCTTAATGTTTAGTTCTTTAATTTTTTTATTTCACTTAGCATTGTTCTCATCCTTGAGGTATTTTTAACGCAAGACCGGACCAAGACGCGTCAACACTCGTATTATAAACTGATTTCCATTGAGATAATTTTGGTGCTAAACTGTGATATTTACGATTAATGATTTCTAACTTTTTTTTTTTCTACGGTATTGATCCCAAATAGGATTTCTCCAAGGAGTCAAAATCAGTTCCAGATTTTTTTTCTTCTTCTTATTACTCATATTTTTCATTTCTTATTCTTTATCATGTTAAGTTCAATTTTTTTTCCTTTATCTTTGTTTTTTCATTGATCTTTTTTATTGGGTTTTTATACTTTCAAGTTAATTTTGACCCAAAATTTTGATTTTTCAGCGAATGGAACATTTTAATGTAAACTGATTTGCAATGAAGCAATTTTGGCCCAAAAATTTGTTTTTTAAATGAATTATATTTAATTCCTTACGATTTAATAAAGTTTTGACCCGAATTAGAACTTCTGTGATGAGCCAAAAGTTGATTTTTTTTTTGAGGAAATTTTGAAAAGTTGTAAAACAAAAATATTTTAAATTTGTACTATATACCTCTTTTAAACCTACTTTTTTTACATAATTTACTGATTATTCAGGTTTCCTTTCTCGGTACTTTTGTAGTTTTAATTTAATTTTCCTTTCTCATTGAATTATTCTTCTTATTTCTCTTTAATTTTTGACATGTTTCTACTCTTATCCTTTATCATGTTTTGTTGAATGTTTAGGTTTTTAATTATTTTATCGACACAAATGGGACTTTGTTTTCATTTTTACAAGATTTTTTTACCTAAAATTGAATTTTTATAACGTGTAAACAATTGTCAGTGTAAAATGAAAAAAAAACATTTTTTAGCAAAGTTTTGGAAGATTTTAGACCACAATTAAGAATATTAAACGCTAACTATCTGTCACTTGTGGACAATTTTTTTTTTTTAATTTTCTGTTTAATATCAAATTTTCAACTGGCAACATTGGTCACGTGGAATTATTTTAGAATGTCAAGACTTATAAACAGGTTGTTAACAAAAATTGCGAAAGGTATTTTTTTGTTAAAACTAACTGAGTCCTTTCATATAAAAAAAGTGGTTTAAGCCTCCTCTGTAAAGATACGATATGATACAAAGTAAAGAAATTCGGAGTTTGAATTCCTTCCTCTTTGCCTCTAAAGAACACTCTTCGCGGCCTTTTCGACTCTTTGGAAGTGGGCAAAAATGACTATTTGAAATCTGGGCTGAACTTGATCATTAAAGGGTTTAACAAGCAGCGTCGCAGGGGGTAGAAAAAGTTAAAATTTCTTTCAATCTCTCCGATGAAAATGAGTGGCTGACAGCGACTATTTGTCACAGTCTAAGCTTTTTTAACCATCAGCAGAATGATTTACAATGAATCTCGTGCTCGTGATTGACACTATTTTAATGCTAATAAATTACTCAAAAGGAATTATGTTAGGCGAAGCACAAGGGAGGGGGGGGGGGGGGGGCTAGAAAATTAATTTTTGAAAACGGAAAAAGCTATGAGATCTGAGGCAAAGTATTTTTTTTTATTTGGCCCTCCTTACTTTTCAACAAGGAATCATTATTGCCACCACTTATTTTTAATATATTAAGACTTTGTACGTATCATAAATATTTCTAGCGTCTAACCCGAACCAATTTCTAAGTATCGAAAGGAGCAAAATGGCAGTTTTCCCCCGACATTTGCAACCCGAGTGTAAGTAAACAGCTTTTCCTGCTGTGTATACGCACGTAACATCAGACACATGTTTCCATCGGTTTTAAAACTAAAATAATTATTATTATTTACGAGAAGCCTATTTACGTGTTCGGGCTCGTCGATTACGTCATTAAAAAGATTCATTTTCCCACTTGAGAGTCAGTCGCAATATGAAATTTTGCGAAGATGAGAGGCAAAGAAACATAAAAGCAGCACCATGAATATGCATCACTTCCTGTGCTCCAGTTCCCTGCGACTTTTCTAAACCAAATATTTTACTTTTTGGCTTTAACAGGTCAACGATGAAACTCGCTCTTAACTTGCATCGTCCATAAATGCACAAAAACACATAAATAACCGGAGGTTCGACTTTTATATTTCGGCTGGCGTATAAGTTACGTCCGATAAACAGAATACAGAGTAATAATTTAAAATATTTCATTTGAAAGAGCTTGGATAAAACCCAACTCTACGGCACACAATTCGGTATGTTTGACTACAGTGTCTGTATGCCCCTCATGGCAGTTTGTTAAACCCAGCAGTTCTGAAATGGTCATTTGGCAGCCATGAATCCAAGATTATAGCTCTTGATTGGCTCTTGAGAGCCCACTAACAAAATATGGTGAAATCGCTCACAAAACCGCACTATGCCTACGTCACCATTTTTGGCTCATGTTGTTTAAATGGCAGTGAGCACTCCTATATTGTATAAAGTCCTTGGCATTGGTGGCGGGTGAGACCTTTTCAGAGACCTTAAATTACTAGACAGGATGGCGATACAACTAGTTACCAAAATAAAAAACTACAAAATTTGAACCTATCTCTTTCGTCATAGAAAAACTCCGATATTTTATCTTTGTTTTGGCAAGAGAGACAACCTTATAGGTAACAGTTTGTTATGTAGAAAAAGAGGGGCGGAGAAAAATAATTTTGAACATTGTGTTTTGGACATTGCATTGGCTGCAAAATGGAGTGGAAAACAGCAGGCAACCAATCAAAAATCATTTTTTTTCCTTCGGTTTATTCCTCACCAATCAGCTAAGATTGGCCTTACGTCGTGTTAACTACCTCATTTACGAATTAAATCGGTAGAAAAGTCAGCCAAGGTAAGACATCTTATAGCTCCTACCATTCTTGGGAGTAGCCAGAAATGGATCAGATTGATTAAAATGGTCCCGTTTTAAGTCCGCCATTTTTTAAGGTACCCTTGACGTAATTTTTTCGTCAGAGCACATCAATTGGCGAATCACAACTTCAAATGATTTGACGTAACACGTCAAATGACATCACATCCTTTTCTTATTTTGACATTTCACAGCCAACTAGATGAAGTTTCCTAAGGAATACCATCTATATTTTCTCTGTTAGCTGTAAGCACTCATATGTGGAACATTGGTTGCCAAACATTAATTGCTCACTCAGGTATTTTAGTAATATTATTCTAGCGACACGAGTTCACTTATTCGTTATTCTGGTATGTTTAGCTTAATTATTATCCAATTGTACTATATTATAATGAATACATTTATATTATTACTGCAAACTTATAATTCAATTAATTAGAACTGATTTAAACGAATATCGATACACATTTGTATGTGGACTCTAGAAGCGTATCGATTTTATCTACTTTATCTTTCTTGTCGCCCGACAACTTCAATAATCCTTCATAAATACCCCAGTAAAACGATGGAGTCTTGTAACGCACACTTGTATTTTTTGTAAAAATTGTCAAAACTTTTTTTTTGAACCCTTTTTTTATGCATAGGACTCCAGCTTAAGAACCATAATTGAAGGCATTTTATAACGTTATCCTTACATTCTAAACGAGAATACAAAGGATCAGAGTTCTATAGAGCCGGCACCCGAAAACGCTATTAGAAACCGCAAATCTGTCAACAGTCAAAGTCATCCGTCAACTGTAACGTCACGGCCGTCAGATTGCATGTGGCAGTAAACTTGTGCAAATAGCACGCAAAACCAAAACTATTCTCTTTACTATTCTTCATTATATAAAAACAATGCCAAAACTAAATTTACTTTTGCCAAACTTTTGCGTTTAAATAATGTCAGTCAAATAGAGCCACAAAATCGTCAAACCACAGTGTGAACCGTTGTGGTCAAAGTAATTATTTTTGGAGACACGAATATCAAAGATTCTGACGATTTGTTTCGCCATTGTTATAATTCAGTTTTTATTCTGATATAACGCTGTGATATTATCAATATCGTGGTGTTAAAATATTAATATTAATAATATATACTCTCCAGGGGGTTTAGAGCTGCTAATATACACACAAAAAATACAAAATACTCACTCCACTTACTTCTTGCGCCGTTCAGTAGCCTTATCAAGACTTTTTTCTCCAAAGACAAAGTAGAACTCTAATTTTGATGGCACCATTAAGGGATAACTCAGCTAGCCTAGATATAATATTGTGGTTTTTAATAACTATTACAACAATTTAGTGAGAAAATATGAAGCACAAAATTGAAATGAAACTGGAAACCAAACATAACGGTGGCCATTTTAACGCAAACTGAAGCGCAGCCGCACAAAACGTCAATGTCAAACTTGCCAATTTTAAAAGACAGACAACAAACAACGCCACTTTAAAGCCAAGATGGCCGCCACGGTAGTCACAGTTCTAAAAACTTATAAAGCAATTTTCCGCCTTCTTGCTGTCATTTCGAATAAATCGCCCAGAATTATTAGTAAAATGTTTATGGTTTGATCTACATTTTTATTACCATGGTCGATCTAAATAGCATTATTGGCTTCACAGCGATATATAATGAATCGTATTTTGAAAATGTGGGAGTAATAAAATAACTAGTTTTTGAGTTATTTGAGTAATTTATGGTTGCTTAAAAATACTATTATTAGTTTATCTATAAACCGTCATTACCCCTTTCTATAGCTAAATCTTTTACAAACATAAACTGCATATCCTACCATTCTGAGCAACACAGTCATTTGCAAAGCGCAATTTAGTACAAAAAACCCACCCCAAATTATTGTTTTATATCACATAAATGGTGTCTTATCATTTTTTGTAAAAGACGGTCAACCAAGTCGATAAATGCGCGCGCGTCCCCTCTCTTTTTTTATCAAAAGTTCAAAGCCACTGTTCTTGAACAAGTGACGTTTGACACTTCTCATATCCCCTCTCAAGTGACGTAGTAGAGGTACGCAATTCAAACTTGGTCTGGAAAATTAACATTCTTCTTCCTGGGGATGTTTTGGGAGGTAAGTAAACATCACCTTCGTATCTTCTTGTAAGGGTTATAGGTGCTGGTTTTACTCTGCCTAAGCTTATTTTGAGGACTTTTTCAATTATTCGGATGTTCGTTGTTTTGACAGTTTAACAGTTTGACAGTGTAACGGTTTGACAGTTGTGACAGTTTAAGGTGGTTCCAGAGAAATTTTCGAACCATGTCTTCGTCTGTGGAGCGTAAGTAAGTCCGGACTTATGAAAGCTCTTTTGTTTTGTGTTTCACGTCGTGGTTGCTTACATGCTTAAACTTTCTCTTAGGTTTTGCAAGAACAAATCTAGGGGTGGTAAGTTCTAAGCTATAAGCGATTCACTTATTATTGACATCAAGTAGGTGTTGAAAATCTGACTTTGATATCTTCTTAACATGTGCTGAAAGGAGATAGGTATAAAAGTTGAAGATTTCAAAGGTATCAATAGGTTCAGACTTCAAACACCACCGAGGCAAAAGTACTGCTGATAAGGTGTGTACCTAATCAGTTTTCATTACTTTTTTTGTTTTCCAAAGTTCGATTTTTTGCAAATATCTTAGTAAATAGAACTTTCCAAGCATATGACAACATAAAAAGTTTCAATTTACTCAACTTTACTCCATTTTAGGCGACTTAATAATAAATAAAACGAGTTAAATTGGAATTATCCTGTAAAAGTAAATTTCTGCAGGATATAATCCTGCTCCCACCCACTTCTGTACTCTCTCTATATACGTTTTAGTTCCGGTTGAAGTATCATACTGCGCATTTCCTGATTGATAGATGTCTCGTTTTGAATATCATGCATAAGGTGAAATTCCACCTAAAACTTGCTTAATTTGCCTTAAACGTCAATATTGCCTCTTTTGTGTTTATGTGTGTCGCGACAGTTTGGTAACAAAGTTTCTATACCAACTTAGTTGTGGCCCTTGAATGAGGCCTGGAGAGGAGCTAAATCGTGTATGTTTCCCCCTAATAGCTTTAATGAATTTAGATTGATTCCGTCTGGAAGCAATAACGAATATTTTATTTGGTGCACTCATCGTGAACATAAAAATGCAACTTGCGTAGTCAGACTCCCCTAAGGCCAAATCTACAATATTTGAAATCACGACCGCAACGTCAAGGATCGCCATAAATTCGATCGTCAGCAAACATATATCTTTCGTTCGTCTGAGCGATTACTCACTCGCGAATTTATTTGAGTGTTTGCTTTTTTTTCGGTTTTTTTATTTACGTATAAAAATTAGTTTATTATGCGAGAGAAGCGATAAGCAGCAATCCCCAGTAGTACTGGCGAGCGATCCTATACGTGCCTGTTTCCTAATAATCCAGCAAAGCGGATGTTTGATGTCTGGAAGCTACTCCGTTCCTGGATTCTTTTTTTTCGCACTTGAACACCACCGTTTACGTGACAATTAGTGATCTCAAAAAGGTTTTTTAAAACCTTTTAAAATTTGCTTTAAGGATACCACTAGGAGTTGTACACATCATCCCGCGGCGTACAATGAATATTAAATGCTACTCAAACTACTTAATTTAAGTTTCCTATTGCAACATTATAAGAGAGGGCAATTTGCATTACAAAAAGGAAGTTGGTAATTAGCTGGCTGGAACAAAACGTCACGCCTGGAAAACTGCAGGTGAAATTCACATCCTGCAAAGTGTGCGATCTTTACCGAATTACATTCCAATGTAAAAGCCATTTCCACTTAAAAGATGAAACTTCAATTGGTATTTACATTTTTAAATTCATTGCACAGATTCTCGATGAACTCCCTCTCCTGGAATTTAAGTCACACGTAGTTAGTTTTATAGAAAAAAAACGGTAATCTTTTCTCCATTTTGGAAGGAGAACAAGTGCTGCTGAAAATTCGTATTTTAAATTAGCAGGGTTTTTTTATTAGAGTTTGGAAACTTTCCAATATCAAAACTTTTCAGGAATACAGGCTTACGGAATGTTTCCCAAACTATGTGAAGAAGTAGCAGTTAGTTGAACTTATTTCATTTTCTTTTTTATTAGCATCCTAAACAAATATAACAAAAAACTCTGTGACATAAATATGTGTTTCGTATCTTCCCGACACGTGCAAAAGTGAGATACCTAGACCAAAATGCATTCTTCACCACATGTCGCGGATTTCACGTAGCTCCATCTCTAAGTAAAAAGAAAACTTTCGAAAAATGTCCGCCATTTTTGTCGACTTTTAAAACTTCCAGTTTAGTCGCCAACTCCTGGCTCTATCCTTAGCTTGGCCCAACGTAATAAACACTTTACGAGCGTTTTTCAAATATGTATCGACTTCATGTTACTGGTTAGTGTTCCAATATAACACGACAGACGCAAATAAATTCCCAGTTGTAAAAAACTCAGTTTCCTGTGCTATTTTATGGCCGTGCCATGTCGAAAGTGTCAGTAAAGTTGACTTGACGAAACGTTTCTATTTCTAGAGCGCATTTCGAATTGTTACTGGCAAGATGAACGCCTGATGTGATATCAGAGCAAAGAGGTTGTCTGAGGATGGCTTTACAACTTCCAAAGAAGACCTTAAATTAACTTCGATACAGAGAACTAAAGATTTTGTGTACCGAATTCATGGGAACCTTAAAGCAAAATTTAAGATCGTTTATCTGGATAGGTTTTCAAAGCGCAGATAAAGGCCTCTGAGGCCAATGCTAATAAACTCCGAACTTCATAAACGCTTCTGGCTTCATTCCTGATGAAAACAAGTCATTCAAGCCATTGAGCCAACATGGAGTGAGCGGAACACCATGGTATTCTCGCAATCCATTTTCCCAATCTCAAAAAGCCTGGACGGTGTAGTTGTTCCAAAACAAAATCAAATTCTGTACCAGAAATTCCAGAAAACGACTCCAATTCTACTCTGGAAAATCAGAAACTTCTCTCCTCTTCCAATAATTTCTCTCATTTATCAATTTTAAATAACTTTGGTAAACATTACGATTTCTTGTCTGGTTAAAATTACCGACTATTTACTTGATAAAATGTCTTTTTTATTGCAGTCAATTTGTAGCTTTCCTCCCAAAAAATATAGCTAAAATATGTCTTAGACCAGATGACTAAAAAATTACCAAATAATAGCTGTTTTTTATTAACCACAAGAAATTGAAGTAAAGTAGCCATAAATTAGCAAATTTAATTTTACCCAAATGCCATATCCTCTATTTAAGAATTTAACTTTAAACAAAATCGAATTATATTCCAGAAATCTAAGAAAACTATTCCGATTTTATTCGAGAAAAAACAAAAACTTTTTTCCTCTTTCTTCCTTTTTAAACAATTTATTTTATTTATCATATTCAAGACAGAGGAAATATGAGTATTCCACTACCTACTAAAGAAAGAGAAAATATCGTTTGGAGAATTAATGGTAATTAATAGTTTTAGAGTCAAAAATGCTAAAATTGTGTTTTTTGCAAATTGTTATCTATTATTAATAATTGTTATAGACCCTAAAACAACACAGTTTCACATAAAGATTATTTTTTTAAATCTAAACAGATAAGTGAACGATGGGTGTGGTTACCATGGTATAGGTATAGAGCACAGCTTCCCTTAAATTACGATTTACATTCGACCATTTAAATTATTTACATACTTTCCTTATTTTTATTATTTGAGAAAGTGGTAACCTGAACTAATAGCGATAATTTTCAGAGCGCTCTGAAGGTAGTCCTATCTTTTAATGCTTATGAGGAAAGCAAAGGACAGAAATACACTCAAAGCGCAGGGCAAAAAGTGGCCTTTTATTGGGAAATTTTTAGAAAAATTTTAAAATTGCCAAAAATGTCAATCTCTTTTACTTCAAAAACTAATTTTGATACAATTAAAGTTTAAACTACAAACTTTTATAACACTCATTTGAATTGGCTTCATGTGATATTTATCGACCTATAGTACCAGTATTAAGTTTTTCTTTTTAACGGACCTGGAAATTTTATTTCATGATTTTAAAGTATTTTTATTCGTAATATAACGGCTTGCCACAAAAATGGGTTTTTGGAAAAGTTTTGCCCAACTCGGTCCATCATCCATGATTCTGTTCGAGTCCGGACCGGAATCCCACTGTGTGTATGCAGTTTTAAAGATTTGCACTGTGGTTTTTCTTTTATGCAGTGCATCTGCATACGTGCATTTCATGCATTTTTTAGATTTTTACAAAAAACCTCACAACTTTTTGCTTGGAAAAAATTAGTTAAAAAGAGTATAAACCGAATGTGCCTGTTAAAAAAAAATATCTAAAAATTTACATTTTTAGAGAAAGTTGTTTATTTTCAACTGATTTTAGTCCTAATTTTAACTAACCTAACCTGAGATTCTTTAAAGAATCGAAATATCCATTTTTAGACGTTCTGTGTAATAATCTTTGCCACTTTTGAGTCTGATCCTACCTTGGATTTGCCCAGAAACTTTTAATCTGCATTTTTGACGGTTTGGTCAATTTTTAACTGATTTTGGCTTAATCTTAGAAAAAAACTTTAAAATTGCAATTTTTAGGTAAAATGGGTTACCTTTAAACAATTGTAGTCCTAATTCTAACCTAAATTTCTCCAAAGACTTCAAATTTGAATTTGTAGACGCTCTGCGTAATTTTTTACGCACTTTTGAGCTTTATCCTAACCTGAAATTGCCCAGAAACATTTAATCTTATTTTTTTACAATCTGAGTTATTTTTAACTGATTTTGGCCACAATCTTAATTTTAGCTTTTCCAATGCCTCCTTTTTCCCGTCCTTTTTTGACCTTAATCCTAACCTTACTTTGCCCAGAAACTTTTAATCTGCATTTTTTACGATTTGAGTAATTTTTAACTGATTTTGGCCCTGAAATCTTAATTTCAGCTTTTCCAAAGCTTCCAAGTCTGTATATTTCACGCTTTGGGTCATTTTTCACCGATTTTGGTCTTAATCTTAGCTTCGCTTTTTTCAAAAAACTTTAAAATTGCTATTTTTACATAAAATGATTTACTTTTAAACAGTTTTGGTCCTAAATCTAACCTAAATTTCAGTAAATACTTCAATTTTGAAGTTTTAGACGCTCTGTGTAATTTTTTAACAACTTTTGACCTTTATCCTAACCTGAATTTGCCTCGAAACTTTTACTCTGCATTTTTGACGAATTCAGTAATTTTTAACTGATTTTGGCCATAATCCTAATTTTAGCATTTCCAAAGCCCCAAAGTTTGTACATTTACTCATTTTGAGTCATCTTTTGCCGATTTTGGTCTTAATCTTAGCTTGGCTTTCTTTCAACAACTTTAAAATTGCCATTTTTAAATAGAAAGGGTTACCTTTAAACAATTTTAGCCTTAACTCTAACCTAAATTTCTCCAAAAACTTCAAATTTGAATTTTTTAGACGCTCTGTGTAATTTTTTTGACCTTGATTCTAACCTTACTTTGCCCAGAAACTTTTAATCTGCATTTTTTACGATTTGAGTAATTTTTAACTGATTTTGGCCCTGAAATCTTAATTTCAGCTTTTCCAAAGCTTCCAAGTCTGTATATTTCACGCTTTGAGTCATTTTTCACCGATTTTGGTCTTAATCTTAGCTTCGCTTTTTTCAAAAAACTTTAAAATTGCTATTTTTACATAAAATGATTTACTTTTAAACAGTTTTGGTCCTAAATCTAACCTAAATTTCAGTAAATACTTCAATTTTGAATTTTTAGACGCTCTGTGTAATTTTTTAACAACTTTTGACCTTTATCCTAACCTGAATTTGCCTTTACTCTGCATTTTTGACGAATTCAGTAATTTTTAACTGATTTTGGCCATAATCTTAATTTTAGCAATTCCAAAGCCCTCAAGTTTGTATATTTACCCGCTTTGAGTCATCTTTTGCCGATTTTGGTCTTAATCTTAGCTTGGCTTTTTTTCAACAACTTTAAAATTGCCATTTTTAGAGAGAAAGGGTTACCTTTAAACAATTTTAGCCCTAACTCTAACCTAAATTTCTCCAAAAACTTAAAATTTGATTTTTTTAGACGCTCTGTGTAATTTTTTGACCTTGATTCTAACCTTACTTTGCCCAGAAACTTTTATTCTGCATTTTTTACGATTTGAGTAATTTTTAACTGATTTTGGCCCTGATTTTGCCCTGAAATCTTAATTTCAGCTTTTCCAAAGCTTCCAAGTTTGTATATTTCACGCTTTGAGTAATTTTTCACCGATTTTGGTCTTAATCTTAGCTTCGCTTTTTTGAAAAAACTTTAAAATTGCTATTTTTAGATAAAATGGTTTACTTTTAAACAGTTTTGGTCCTAAATCTAACCTAAATTTCAGTAAATACTTCAATTTTGAATTTTTAGACGCTCTGTGTAATTTTTTAACAACTTTTGACCTTTATCCTAACCTGAATTTGCCTCGAAATTTTTACTCTGCATTTTTGACGAATTCAGTAATTTTTAACTGATTTTGGCCATAATCTTAATTTTAGCATTTCCAAAGCCCCCAAGTTTGTATATTTACTCATTTTGAGTCATCTTTTGCCGATTTTGGTCTTAATCTTAGCTTGGCTTTCTTTCAACAACTTTAAAATGGGAAAGGGTTACCTTTAAACAATTTTAGCCCTAACTCTAACCTAAATTTCTCCAAAAACTTCAAATTTGAATTTTTTAGACGCTCTGTGTAATTTTTTGACCTTGATTCTAACCTTACTTTGCCCAGAAACTATTAATCTGCATTTTTTACGATTTGGGTAATTTTTAACTGATTTTGGCCCTGAAATCTTAATTTCAGCTTTTCCAAAGCTTCTAAGTTTGTATATTTACAAGCTTTGAGTCATTTGTCACCGATTTTGGTCTTAATTTTAGTTTGGCTTTTTCAAAAAACTTTAAAATTGCGATATTTAGATAAAATGGGTTACTTTTAAACAGTTTTAGACCTAATTCCATCCTAACTTTCTCCAAATTCTTCAAATTTGAAGTTTTAGACGCTCTGTGTAATTTTTTTACTATTTTCGACTTTAAATCTAATCTAATTTTGTTCAGAAACTTTTATTCTACATTTTTGAAGTTTTGAGTAATTTTAAACCATAACGTTAACTTGATTTCTTTTCCAAATTCTCACATTTATATTTTTACACCCTTCGAGTATGTTATCTCCAATTTTGGCTTTAATCCTAGCCTGACTTTCTCAAAAAATATCAAAATTGTCACATTTAGATGAAATGGGTCATTTTTAATCGCCTTTGGTGCCATATCTATCCTGAATTTCTTCAAATAATTCAAATTTGCTCTTTTAGATGCTTTATATACATTTTTAAACACTTTTGACCCTAATCCTAATCTGAGTTTGTCCAGAAATATTTTTTAGCCAATTTTTACATTTTCAAAATATTTCGGAAACCAATCAAAATTTGGCAACAATGCAAAGGTTTTCTAAAAACGGTCCACGAAAAACAACCGTCAATAATCTACTATGTAATTGGTGATAAATAAAACTGAAACCTACAACTTTAAAACTCGAAAAGTTAGAGAAGACAAAAACGAAAATTAGTGTTATTTTTTTTTTTTTTATTTTGGCAAGTTCTTGAGACTGTACTTAAAAACATACTAAAGACGTGGCAACATTGCTTTAAATTTTGCATTGTTGGAAGATGAGTAAAATCACGGCTTTTTATTTTTTTGCCATCGTTTGGTTTTTATGGCGCAACGGTTGCTCTTATCTTCTAGGAGGTCATTGTAGCCACCATATTTAACTTTTTAACCAAATGGTGATCGATTTTAGCAAGAATTACGTTTTGATAGCCAAATTATGGCTAAAAATACTACTTGGGGGTGTAAAAGAAATAAATAGATATGTTTTGATAAGTGAGTTTTTATTGAACTTATAAAAGAACGTAACATTACAATAATAAATGTATTCTGAATGTTTATAAATTTATCAACTAATCCCCCCTGTGCGATCGATCCCTTTTTTGGCATTTCGCGTATGGACCAAATGAAAATAAACCGACAAACACTGGGAAACGACCAAAAAAAAGCTTCTTAAATTTAAGCTTCCTATTTCTGCTTTATTTGACAAATATTTAAAAAATCCTCACGGAACTCAAACAAATCAAACATTTCACAAAGAGTTTCGAACTCCTAAAGTCTTTTAAAGACGGAGTTTTAATTACAAAAAAGTCCCTAACACTTTCAATCGTTTTGGTCGGATTCTTTCTTTAAGAAAAGGGAACCTCATAAAGCTCAGACACGTGCTTATACACCTTCAGGGGTAAATTCTTCGGATTCAATTAAATTTATGAGCTGCTTGACACTCGGCTCAATATACGACGAAAGCGTGTCACGTGCAAATGTAAGATTTATGAGATTAACATGACGGTATAGTAAGAGGCTGGAGGGGGTGTATTTATGAAATATATATACTATGTAACCCCAAAAACCATTTAAATTTTACGTTCCTCTATTAAGGTGAATGGAAATGCATGAGAAATTGGGAATAATGTAAGTACACACCTCGATGCTACTGTCACTAATAAGAAAAGCTTGTTTGCCTTAAAGAAAACCATTTTCATGTATCTTTAAAACTTCGCGGGGGCTTAAACAAAAGCGTATTATATGGGGTTTGAGAAAAGCTCGTTTCAGTTGGGACAAAAAGGGAGCAAATTCAATTTATGCTTTAGCAAAAAAAAAAAAAGAATAAATGGAATAGGAAATGTAATTTTCAAAACTTTGGCTGATGAATCTATTAAAAAAAAGTCGCCTCTGTCAGGGCAGTCATTATCCGCTAAATTATGCATAAATACCAGTGCCGGAAACTGAAATTAGGCCCTATGTAATTTTGACAAAGTTGGGGGTTGTACTCGTGTCCGATGGTCTGTTTCCACTATTTATTGATGGAAATTTAATAGGTCGCCTTGAAGAGGGAGCCACCCACTTAATACATAATATTACAACATAATTTATGATAAATCTGTTTAGGTATTCCGCAGAGTTGGCAGGTTTCTAAAATAATGGTTATCATAAAACAGAGAATTTTTCTGGATCTGGAAAAACATTTTCTCATTTAGCAGCAAAGCCATAAAGGTTTTAAAATTTTTAGTAAACGTTTGCTGATTGCTAGATGTTAGTAATAGGTGATTTTAGTTGCGTTGCGTTGATATACTAATTTAAATAATAAAAAAGTGTCTGCGATTAGCGTGATTCGAACCCGCTAAAACTCTTAGTTTTCGAGACATTACTCACATAGTGGCGAATGCTGGGTTCGAATCTCGTTACAAAACCCATTTTTTTATTAAATTAAATTTTTATTTGTAAATTACATAATACTTTTATAATATAAATTAAGTTATACATCTCAAACGGTTAAAAAATATCAACAATATGTATTAATTAAAATAAACATTCTGCATTTTTTTTGCTACTCAACCATCAAGTTTGTTCGAGTCTTATTTTTGAATATTTTGTGGTTGTAAGTGTGTACAATAGGAGCAGCTGTTGTTATTTTTCTTTAGGTTAATTCAGGGTAGTTCAGTTTTTTTTTGTTTTTTAAAGTGTCTAAGTCCCTGAGGGTCTTAATGTTAATTTTGGTTTACTTTATGTCTATGTGCGACTGCATATTTTCTCATAAAGATAAACTCAGACGTCTGGCAGCGCTGTAAATATGCTCATAATCTTCCTGTCACACTGGAGAGTTATCCCATCAAATTCCACGTAGATTTACAATCCTCTTTTTGTTAATTCTCTGTCAAAAATGGCCCCTCCAACATTTTTTTTTAACCTGCTCCATAGACTTCATGTAATTATTAGTATAGGGTGTATAAAACAGTGTTAATAGATATAGAGGATATTAATGTAGAATAAAAAAAAATGTATGCCGTTAGACGGATTCGAACACACTAAAGCTCTTAGTTTTCGAGACATTTCTCACTCACGGGCGGATGCTGGGTTCGAATCTCGTTAAAGACCCTTTTTTATTTCAATTAATATTTTGTTAATACATTACATAACACTTATAAGATTTGTGGTTTCGGTATAATTTAAGCCTCTCAAACTGTACGAAAATATGAACTATGTACTAAGTAAAAAATTAATATTTTGCAATTTTTTGCTAGTCAATTGACTGCTAAAGTTTATGTTTTTCTTAGGTTAGTTCAGGTTAGGTTAAATCAGTTATGTTTAATTCAGATTAGCTCATTTATTCTTTTTTGTATGTTAGTTCTCTATGTGTGTAGATCCCCCAGGATCATAATGTTAATTCAGTGATTTTTTTCTAGATATACGCTACTATTATAAAAAAAGTAAATCTAGATGGCATAAACTTCACGAGAACTCTTCATATTTTTACTTTGAGGCCGTCTCAAGTATTTCACCTCAATAGTTTCTATATTTCCAAGAGTTTTATAAACACATGTTAATTTTATTTAGTCGATTATTTTGAAAAATTGAATTTTCTAGATTTTGGTAGATTAAAAAATAATAATTCACAACATATCTAGAAACATATTTTCTCATTTAACAGCAGCAGCATAAAAGATTTTAAATTTTGAATGAATTCGGATATAATAATTTAAATTAAAAAAACTTGTATGCTGTTAGCGAGATTCGAACCCAGTAAAGCTCTTACTTTTTAAGATATTACTCATTGAGCGGTGGATGATGGGTTCAAATCTCGTTAAAAAACAACTTTTTTATTTAATTTAAAATTTTGTTTTTATATAACATGAAACTTGAAAATTCGTGGTGTTCAATTTCCATAATAAAAAATTAAGTGAAACCTCTCATAAAGGAAAAAAATATAAAAAAAATATATTAATTAATAAAATAAACAATTACAAATTTTGCTAGTCAATTCACTGCTATCAGGAGAAGTTTGAGGTTCTTTCGTATTTTTTTTTAAAGCGGTATTGCCAAGTTTTATTCTTGAAGATTTTTCGATTGTAATTTGTGTATAATAGGAGAGGCTGAGTACTGTCTTTAATTTTTCCTGGGTTAGGTTAGTTTAAGTTAAATCGGTTGTTTACTTTTTGTTTAGGTTAATTCATGGTAGTTCTTTTTTTTACCTAAGTGTATAAGTCCCTGAGGATCTTGGTGTTAATTTATATGCGACCGCACATTTGCACATAAGGATAACCTCAGACGTTTGGCATCACTGGAGTCAGATTGGAGAAGTACCATCAATTTAGATGTAATTTTACAATTTTGTTATTCACTGTCAAAAATTTTCATTCCAATAATTTTTTTCTTTCAGTCTGTTCCATAGACCTTACGCTGTCATTAGTGTATGGTGTATGAAACAGTGTTAATAGCTGTAGTAGATATAATAATTTAAATTAAAAAAAGTTGTATACCTTTAGCGGGATTTGAACCCACTAAAACTTTTAGTTTTTGAGATATTACTCACTCAGCGGTCGATGTTGGGTTCGAATCTCGTTAAAAAACTCGTTTTTTTTATTTAATTTAAAATTTTGTTAATACTTATAAAGTTCGTGGTTTGCAATTTTTATAATTTGAGTTAAGTTAAACTGCTCAAACATTGAAAAATATGAAAATTATATATTAAGAAAAAAAAACTAATATTTTGATTTTTTTGCTAGTCAATTGACGTTCTTTTGTGGGTTTTAAAGCGGTATTGCCAAGTCTTATTCTTGAAGATTTTTCTGTTGTAATTTTTTTATAACAAGAGCGGCTGAGGAATGTCTTTGATTTTTCTTTTGGGTTAGCTTAAATGTCTCTTAGTGTTAATTTATATGCTACTGTATATTTGCATAAAAAGATAAACCCAGACGTTTGGCATCACTGTAAATATATAAGGTATCATATTCTATAGGATCATATTCTTTCTGTCAGATTGGAGAATCCCATCAATTTACATTTTTTTTTTGTTATTTCTCCGTTGTTTATTTTAGTTAATTTATTATATTTAATTAATAAATTTACTATATATAGTTACTGTCTCATCTGAAAAGACCTCAAAATTTATCATACAAACGTATGACTTAATCAACCCAAGAACCTAAATTTTGAGATAAAAAAACAGGCATTACAGCCTTTAACAGCTGATATCTCGCTTCGATGAAGATTTACCCGAAAATGTACAACAGAAACTAAGAAAGTAAAAGAACAGAGTTACACGTAGAGCCCATTTTTGAATGTTTGTCTAGAACAGTAACTGAGCACGGGTGGCCCAAAAACGAGGTACAAATTTTGCACTTTTTTTCAATTTTCTCGAAAACTGTGAAAGACAGCTTCTTTCTGATTCATGTATCTGATAATCTTCGGTGACCTCGACCTTGCATATCAAAAAACCTTACCGTTTCCGAGATAAAAAGGAAAATGTAAAAATTTCAAAAATTTTATAAGTGTGAATCGTGAAAATTTTCGGCCAAAATCGATTGTAATAGATTTTCTCAAAAGTAATCTGATATGAAAGAGGGGACAAAAATATGTAAAAAATTTGCAATTTTGGAATTTTCAATAATTTCCTTCCTCTTCAAAATGGCGCCTAAAACGTAATTTTTCCACTTTTTATGGACATTTTAATACATATATCCATATAATTCGAAAAGTAAACATGGTATAACGATGCTATTGTCATCAATCAATAGAACATTCAGTCCTACAAAATAACAACTTAAATTGTCATTCCAAGTTTTTAATTTTGTTGGCATACCTAATGTTCGATCAAAATAAAATATTATGCAATTTTCAAACAAATTTTCACTTCCATTATGAATGTTACAAAATTAAAGTATTTTCTAATTAGATAATTCTTTCAGTAAACATTTCAAGAAAAAATAGACGTAAATGTAGTGTAAGGAAAAAGAGAAAAAAATAGTAAACAACCATGCAAAGATGTGAAAATAAAGAAAAAAGCCCCTTCACCATCCTATCAAGAAAATAAAACTTTTTGATGGGATGGCGAACCCCCCCCCCTTCATTTATCGCATGTTATTTATCCCCCAATTTTGCTCTTTTTTATTGCAATCGATAGCAACGTTATTCAACGAAATAAAATAAAAACAACTGAATATATAACCTTCTTTGAAACCCCAGTTAAATTAATAATTTCTTTAAATTATTTAAAATGTAATTAATAAAAATGTAGAAAACATATTTTCCATTTTGAAATTGTAAATCATAAATTTAGCAATTTTTTTTGTCTTCTGTGATGCCAAACCGTAGTTTTGTTTCCAGTTTTTGTTTGATTATAATAATAAAACATTTGGTACCCGCGACAAGGTTCCAGCTACTTGCGACCTGTAGAACTTTTCATAAGGTAGCCGCGTACCAAGTTTCACCTTCCTAGCTCTAACCGTTCCAGAGTTATCGGCGTAAAACCAGTTTTTCAGCGGCGCCGTCTTGGACTTTTTAAAATGCTATTTTGCGCTAATATTACTTAAGGAAACCTACCATTCGATTTTAAACTTGATACGACCATCGGTTCATAAAACAGCTATATCTCAGCTATCGTTGCTATGATAGCTATATCAGCTATTTCACATTTTACGGCACCTCAGTAGCTTACCCACCCTTCAAATTTGCACCAACTGGTAAATGGACATAATATAAAAGGCTGATGATGGTGCATATTGAACAAACGAAACGTCGTATCGTAGCATGTAGCCGTATACGAAACTTCAGCGTTCTAAATTTAATCGTTTCAAAGATATCAGTGACAATATCGCTGTTTAATCACTTACGTCACTGCATACGTCACAGCCGCTATGTTAATGATAGGTATTTTAGTTTACATTTTAACATTCGAGTTGAAACTCTAAATAGGAAAGAGAGGGTCTTTGATCTAGGTAAATGTTTTGACATGAATCCGGACACGAAATTTTCAAATCGACCAGCCAAACCTCCAATATGTTTTTTCTTTCAATCTGATCCATAGACCTTACGCTGTCATTAGTGTATGGTGTGTGAGACATTGTTAATAGTTTAATAGATATTATAATTTAAATGAAAAAAAAAGTTGTATACCCTTAGCGGGATTCGAACCCACCAAAATTTTTAGTTTTTGAGATATTATTCACTCAGCGGTCGATGCTGGGTTCGAATCTCGTTAAAAAATTTTTATTTTTAATACGACCTCAAGAGGAATTTGCACTGAAAGATTTATTTTTAGAGACTTCAAGATGCAGAAAAACGTCCGCTATTTTTCTATAGAAAATGGTGTCGATTTCTAGCTTTTCGTAGCTACTAAATGTCACTAAATAGGTTTTTACTTTTTGAAAAAAAACTATTTTTTTTTATTTTAAGTCTAAAAATGAATAAAACAAAACATGCCACATTAATTCAATTGGAAAGTAAATTTAAATTATAAAATTGGAACTACAAAACCTCTCGCATTATTGGTTTACGCTTAATTCTATGTTTTCAATTAAAACGAATTACCTTTTTACGCGAAACTACTGAACTAATTCAAATTCACAGTGCAGCTCCTTCGGCTTGATCGAACCTTCCTCGTTTTTTTAACTTTACCAGTGACAAGGAAGTTTTGCAAAAATAAAATTAATTAGCGTCTGTTTCAGAAGCACGATGCCTCGATATCAACTTTATTTTTTTTGCATGTTGATTTTTTTAGATTAAACTATTAGTTGCAACTTTTTATCAACAATTAGATTCCGATGAAATTCTTAAGTTTTTTTTGTGGAATATTTGTTAAGCGTTTATTCTAAGGTGAGAAGTTTTTTTTTTTTTTATGCAAAAACAAAATATTTATTTAGAAACGTTCATTATGTTATAAACATTGTTTTTATATTTTATGAAAATTTCTAACTTTTATGAACTATTTTCGAATGCCTTTTTTATATCGATTACTACCATCCAATTTATACTATGTAAGTGTATCTAAATAAATGCCGCTAAAGGACATGAAAAATGAGGCTAGATAATTCAAAGCATAATTTATTTAAAACGCTATATTCATGTTCTTTGTAGAGAAATTATGAATTTATTCTACATGGAAAAACAGCGAAAAGAGAAGATAAAAATAATCAAGTTTTTTTGCCCTGTACAGGTTTTATTATGCATGAACAAGCATTTTTAGTCAAATCTGGTGATATTAGTTATACCAAACATAATAATGTTTAAGCTTTACGTATGGGCAAACAAAAACATAATTAATTGAAAAATACAAAAAAAAAATAACCACATGAGGCAGACTCTAGAATTTATGTATAAATTCTTTATAACTAATAAACCTAAATAACGCCCCTTGCCCTTGCGGCATTTATACAATATTTGCCGTATATAAAGTGTAAAAGTTTTGCCAGTAAATAGACCTTTATAATAAACTGAAAAGGTTTTGTAGGGCAGTAAACGTGTATAGCATGATTAAGTGGCATATGTTATTAAATTTTCCTAATTTACATTAATTGCGTCAGCTACATTTCAATAAATGTTTGAATAAACGTATAACTCATTCACTTGTTTTTTGATATCTATTTCCTTTCAGCACGTGTTCACAAGACACGATAAAACTGTGAATGTCAGATTTCCAAAGCTTATACAGGCTCGAATGACTTAGACAGGGTCGCGTTCACAAATTTCGCCGAGCGCGCTCGGTATCTTTAGTCCTCATTCATTATTTTAGGCTGACACTTATACCGTAATGTTCGAAGTTTACCCCACACATTTTAACCTGTTTATGGATGCGCCCCAGGATACGCTCCCTGAGGAATTTGTATTAGAAATATTACGAATAAGCTTCTTCTATAGAAGCGCTTAAAGCTTCGCAAAGCACGGCTTTAAAACTACTTACCAAAAATTCCGCATGGTTTCCACAAGGGTTTGAAATAATTAGATTTTTATGACTTGCGAAAAGTTTGCGCGCGAAGCAGCCCTTTGCCAAACGAGATTTAGTGCCCCTCTATGACTGTACTTCTTTTGTATGTAAAGTTAAAGGGTGAAGGTTCTTGCATAAAGGCACCTACAACAGAAAAATGCGTTATGAGAATTCCCCTGCTGAGCTGTAACATAATATAGTTCTCTTTTATTTCATTGAATTCAATTTTATGGTTGATCAACAGGAAGAAAAAAAAACGATAAATTTCTCAAAAAAATTAAAAAACATTAATATTTTGATGTGGACATAAGGCTGCTCTATAGCGGCATGTTCGGTTAAAATCGTCATTTGTCGTAAAATTTCTTTAGTTCTGTTTTTCCTAGCTTTTCGCTGAAAAAACTGTTTTACTCCTAAAGATAACCCTGGCAAGTAATAGCTCTTTTTCAGCTGGCTTGAGCCCACTAACTCAAGGAAGGTGTCAGAAGTTACCTATCTACGACCCGAGCTGCAATATTTACAAATTTCAATAATTTTCAGTTAAAATCGCCATTTTCGCATTTCTGCCCGAAAAATATACATGTAAAATGAGCATGGTATTGAAATTATTAATGCGTTTGATTAAAATTTGCAGTTCTTTAAAATGTAATTAAAATTTGATTAAAATGTACTATACAGTTTGGTTTTTCCTAACTTTTTGCTGAATAAACCTTTTCAGTTTTAAAGTTAACTCTACCAAGTAACAACTCATTTTCAGCTACCATGAGCCAACTAGCTCAATTAAAGCAACACAAATTATCTATCGGCAACCCAAACTGACATATTTACAAATTTCAATAATTTCCAGTTAGAATCGCCATTTTCGCATTTCTGCCCGAAAAATATACATGTAAAATGAGCTTGGTATTGAATTTATTAATGCGTTTGATTAAAATTTGCAGTTCTTTAAAATGTTGTTAAAATTTTATCAAAATGTACTATACAGTTTTTTCCTAACTGTTTTGCTGAAAAAACTATTTCAGTTTTGAAGACAATCCCGCCAAGTAACAACTCATTTTCAGCTGACATGAGCCAACTAACTCCTCTAAAGCATTAAAAATTATCTATCGACAAACCGAGCTGAAATATTTACAAATGTCAATAATTTTCAGTTAAAATCGCCATTGTCGCATTTCTGTACGAAGAATATACGTGTAAAATGAGCATGACATTGAATTTATTAATGCGTTTGATTAAAATTTGCAGTTCTTTAAAATGTTGTTAAAATTTTATCAAAATGTACTATACAGTTTTTTCCTAACTGTTTTGCTGAAAAAACTATTTCAGTTTTGAAGACAATCCCGCCAAGTAACAACTCATTTTCAGCTGCCATGAGCCAACTAACTCCTCTAAAGCATCAAAAATTATCTACCGACAACCCGAGCTGAAATATTTATAAATGTCAATAATTTTCAGTTAAAATCGCCATTTTCGCATTTCGGTACGAAGAATATACATGTAAAATGAACATGGTATTGAATTTATTAATGCGCTTAATTAAAATTTGCAGTTCTTTAAAATTTGATTAAAATGTACTATACAGTTTGGTTTTTCCTAACTTTTTGCTGAATAAACCTTTTCAGTTTTGAAGTTAACCCTACCAAGTAACAACTCATTTTCAGCTATCATGAGCCAACTAACTCAATTAAAGCAACACAAATTATCTATCGGCAACCCAAGCTGACATATTTACAAATTTCAATAATTTCCAGGTAAAATCGCCATTTTCTCATTTCTGTCCGAAAAATATACGTGTAAAGTGAGCTTGGTATTGAATTTATTAATGCGTTTGATTAAAATTTGCAGTTCTTTAAAATGTTGTTAAAATTTTATGACAATGTACTATACAGTTTTTTTCCTAACAGTTTTGCTGAAAAAACTATTTCAGTTTTGAAGACAACCCCGCCAAGTAACAACTCATTTTCAGCTGCCATGAGCCAACTAACTCCTCTAAAGCATCCAAAATTATCTATCGACAACCCAAGCTGAAATATTTACAAATGTCAATAATTTTCAATTAAAATCGCCATTTTCGCATTTCTGTACGAAGAATATACGTGTAAAATGAGCATGGCATTGAATTTATTAATTCGTTTGATTAAAATTTACAGTTCTTTAAAATGTAATTAAAATTTGATTAAAATGTACTATACAGTTTGGTTTTTCCTAACTTTTTGCTAAAAAAACTTTTTCAGTTTTGAAGGTAATCCTGCCAAGTAATAACTCATTTTCAGCTGCCATGAGCCATCTAACTCCTCTAAAGCATCACAAATTATCTATCGGCAACCCGAACTGAAATATTTACAAATTTCAATAATTTTTAGTTATAATCGCCATTTTCGCATTTCTGCCCGAAAAATATATATGTAAATGTAGCTTGGTATTGAATTTATTAAGGCGCTTGATTAAAATTTGCAGTTACTTAAAATGTAATTTTTTCCTAACATTTTGCTGAAAAAACATTTTCAGTTTTAAAGATAACCCTGTCAAGTAACAAAAGTAACAACTCATTTTCAGCTGCCGTGAGGCAACTAACTCCACTAACGCATCAGAACTTGTCTATCTGAAACCTGAGCTGAAATATTCACACATTTCCATAATTTTCGGTTAAAATTGATGTTTTCGCTTTTCTACCCTAAAATATACGTATAAAGTGAGCATAGTATTCAACAAATTTGATTAAATTTTGCTGTTTTCCAAAATTGAACTAAAATTTGATTAACATTCACACTACAGTTTTGTTTTTCCTATCTTTCAGCCGAAAAAACTTTTTTAGTTCTGAAGATAACCCTCCGAAGTAACACCTCATTTTTAGCTGTCTTAAGCCAACTAACTCAACTAAAGTATCAGAAATTGTCTATCGACAACCCGAGCTGAAATATTTACAAATTTCAATAATTTTCACTTAAAATCGCCGTTTTCGCATTTCTGCGCGAAAAATATACGTTTAAAGTGAGCATGGTATTGAATTTATTAATCCGTTTGATTAAAATTTGCAGTTTTTTAAAAATTAATTAAAAAGGAACTATACAGTTTTGTTTTTCCTATCTTTCTGCCGAAAACACTTTTTTAATTTTGAAGATAATCCTGCCAAGTAACAACTCATTTTCAGCTGCCATGAGCCGCCTAACTCCATTAAAGCATCAAAAATTCTCTATCGGCAACGCGAGCTGCCATGTTTACAAATTTCAATAATTTTCAGTTAAAATCGCCATTTACGCATTTCTGCCCGAAAAATACACATGTAAAATGAGCTTGGTATTGAATTTATTAATGCGTTTGATTAAAATTTGCAGTTCTTTAAAATGTAAGTAAAATTTGATTAAAACCTCCTATACAGTTTCGTTTTTTCTAACTTTTTGCTGAAAAACTTTTTCAGTTTTGAAGATAATCCTGCCACGTAACCACTCATGTTCAGCTGCCATGAACCAACTAACTCCACTAAAGTATCAGACATTATCTATCGACAACCCAAGCTGACATATTTACAAATTTCAATAATTTTCAGTTAAAATCGCCATTTTCGAATTTCTGGCCAAAAAATATACATACAGAATAATCAAGATATTGAATTTATTAATTCGTTTGATTAAAATTTGCTCATCTTTAAAATTTAATAAAAATTTGATTAAAATGTACTATACAGTTTTGTTTTTCCTAACTTTTTGCTGAAAAAACTTTTTTACTTTTGAAGATAACTCTGCCAAGTAACAACTCATTTTCAGCTGGCTTGACCCAGCTGACTCAACTAAATTATCAGAATTTATCTATCGACAACCAGAGCTGGAATACTGAAAAATTTTGATAATTTTAAGTTAAAATCGTGTCATTTCTAGCCTAAAAATAATCGTATAAAGTAAGCATAGTATTCAACTTTTAAATTTTTTTATTAAAATGTGCTGTTGTCTAAAATTTGATTAACATTTACTCTGCAGTTTTTCTCTATTCATTGTTTTTCCTATCTTTTTGCCGAAAAAACTTTTTTATTTCTAAAGATAACCCTGCCAAGTAACAACTCATTTTCAGCTGCCTTGAGCCAACTAACTCAACTAAAGCATCACAAATTATCTATCACTAACCCGATCTAAAATATTCACACATTTCTTGCAAAAATTAGATACCATTTTGGAACTGAGAGCTCTATTTCTGCAACTGATGGCTTCTGTGCAAAATCACTTCTCAATGGAATGTTAAACAATATCAAATAGAAAAAAAGTTTCATCAAAACTATTTATCCAGCAAATACTCGATTTTTTTGGCAATTTATCAAAATCTCTGATGGTATTAGTATTTGACGCCTGTGTTATCAAAATATTTCCATTCATTTCGCCGGTGCCCATATGTTTATTATGTATACACACACAGTTCTTTTTATATTTGTGTGTATAGAGGTAGGTAGGTATCTATAAAACAATCAATCGATTCGTGTATTTGCATTTTTTTTTTAATACACTGCGATGAAAAAATATTTGGTAGAGTAGGTACCAAATAAAGTTGTTAAGGTAAAATAATTACTTATATTTACATAATGAGGACTCTATGACAATACTTTTTTGCCAAGACCATATTAAATAATAACAAAAAATATAGGCAACATTATATAGACACAATTTTGCCCTTGATTGTATAGAATATTAAAATAGCCTTCTGCAATAATTACTATCCATAGTTATATAATATTTATAGGCCTTTGGCGTTCATGCACGGTCAATTTGTCTCGAAAATTAATCGGATATCGGACCTTTACATCATGAAACGGTTCCATTGTGGGAACAAAATTAATCTTGTTAATTTCCTAAATCGAAAACCGCGATGCCTTTAAAAGGCGATAGTCCCTCAAAAAGTCATTTATCCATGGACTTCGGAAGCGACGCTTAATGAATTCGCACAGAAGTTGTTGCAAAATTCAACAACCGCATTCTGCGAAACTTTCAATGCTTTCAGCGTCAATTTATTAAACTGTGAGGTGCAGCTGCACGATTTCTGGTACCGGATAATAAAACTTTCAAACCGCCTAAAGGCGCCGTGAGTTGTATTGTAAACGCCGCTTTAATTTGCAATTTTTTTTCTTATTTTGTTTAAAAATCTTAAAGCTCACGTGTCGCCCTGAATGAAGCCCTGAAGTTTTCAACTTACAAAAGTAAAAAATCCAATACCTCAAATTCGCTATTTTTGCTGCAGCATTAAAAACTGATAAATAGACAAGAATAATGTTAAATACTTTTTATTTTCCTTAGGGGTAGGAACTTTCCTTTAGTGTTCCATTAAAAATCGATTTTTTCACCACTTTTAAAAACTCTTTCCTAGCACTACTCTGGCTCTTATCAAGATTGTTACATTTACAGAAAAAAAAATCCAACCTTTCTTGAAATTGTTACTTTCACAGGAGAAAATTTTTTGGAAAATGACCGAAAATGAAGGGTGTGGGTAATATTTCTTCCTTTTTTCCAATTTCCAGCTTTGACCAACAGGAACTTTAGAACGAGTGTTAAGAGAGCACAAAGAGAGCAAGTCCAAGAGAACAAAAAAATATTGTTTTTTTTTGTTGGTTTTTTGACCGACAAAACCATTGGTTTTTTGTTCTCTTGGATGTCCTCGTTCACCTCCCACCACAGAGGGAGGTGAGAGTTCTTTCGACACGTCCATAGTGTCTACGAGGAAGACGTGTTGACATTGCTCAAGACTTGGACAAACACTACCACAAAATTAGCATCGTTAAGAAATAGAAGAATCTTTTTGCTCCAATGCCGCTCAAAAAAGCCTTGAAAAAAGCGTCAATCGAAATGTCGGCAATTTCTGCGTAAAGTAGAAGTTTTTATTCACTGTTCTCACACCGCTATATCATTCGCCATCTACGTACTTTCCTGAAGGACGCTAATCAACTCCAGTAGGTTTCGAAATGGAGGTTTCTTTCGACACGTCCATAGAGTCTACGGGGAATCTATTTTTTTTTAAATGAGTTTGTCCACAAACATCATAATCAGCATTTTTAGAATATGTGGATTATTTAAATTCAATCTTAGTCCTAATTCTGAGCAGAATTTTTTTGTATTTTTAGACGCTAAAAGTCAACTTTTAACCGGTTTTGGTACTATTTGGAACTATTTAATGGTTTAAGAACTTCAAATTTGAATTTTTACGCGAGTTATTTCTAATGATTTTTGTAATTAATTCTTAGGAAAAAAAAACGAAAAAACGACTTTCAAAAAAACACCAAATTTTTATTATTTAGGTATTTTGGGTCAGAATTGGACATACTCTGACCCAAAAATTAATTTTACCACAAACGACAAATTAGAAGTTGTAAATTTCTCCGAAAACATCGAAAAAAGTATTTTTAGAGCATATGTTGTGACAAAGTTTTAGCCTTAATTCTAACCTCAATTTCTCCAAAGGCTACACTTTTACATTTTGCGTCCTTCGAGAAATTTTTAAACAATTTTGGCCCTGATTCTAACATGAATTTTTCCGCACACTCCAAATTTGCATTTTTAGACTCCTTGAGTAATTTTTAACCGATTTTGGCCAAATACTTAATCAGAATTTCTTCAAACGCTCCATATTTGTGATTTTACATTATTTGAGTAATTTTTCACCGATGTTGGCCCTAGTCCTAACCTGACTTTCTTATAAAACATCAAATCTGCATTTTGCAAATCATTTTCACTTATTTTGGTCCAAAAACGTGATTTTACCATTTATTTGAATTAATTTTGAACTTTAAATTATTTTGGTCTTGAGTCAATGTTAACCGATTTTTCAAAAATGTTTTAAAAATTATTTTGCAACATATGTTTGTGTGTAACATTTCTTCTCTCAAAGAATATCTTTCATATTTCTTTACTAAAGACGTAAAATAATTTTTTTTTGTTTATTTGTTTCTGTACATTTCATTGCAAAAGATATCTCCAATTTTTTCTTTAATGAAATTAAAGCAGCGTGTATCCATTTGTTCCTCTTTTTTTTCAGATAAGTTTCACAGTATATTTTAAAAAATCTTCTCTCCACGAAGATTTAGAAGTCAATTTTTTCCATTTTTTTGTCTCGTGCCAGACAAATTTGCTTTATTTTCCTTTCTAATAAAAATTTTGAACTTTTTTCCATAAGTTTTCTGTTTTATTAAAGATAGAGATTTTAGTTTTTTTTACCATTTTTTTTGCTTATTTTATACTTTTTTCGCTATAATGTTTGAGTGGTTTCAATTGATCTCTGAAGATCTAAAATTGTTTTTTTGCTTTTATTAGATTCTTTCCACAAAGCTCACATTACATAATCTTCTCTCCACGAAGATTTAGAAGTCATTTTTCCCTTTTTTCCTTCCTAAACTCCGTTATTCCTCCTATGGTGGCCTGTCAGACAAACTCGCTTTATTTTCCTTTCTAATAAAAATTTTGAACTCTATTCCATAAATTTTATGTTTTAATAAAGATACAGATTTTAGTTCTTTTACCATTTTTTTCTTACATATTTTATGTTTTTTTGCCATAATGTTTGAGTGTCTTCAATTGATCTCTGAAGATGTAAAACTGTCGTTTTGCTTTTATTAGATTCTTTCCACAAAGCTCACATTACAAAATCTTCTCTCCACAAAGATTTAGAAGTCATTTTTCCCTTTTTTCTTTCTTAACTCCGTTATTCCTCCTATGGTGGCCTGTCAAACAAACACGCTTTATTTTCCTTTCTAATGAAAATGTTGAACTCTTTTCCATAAATTTTGTGTTTCATTAAAGATACAGATTTTAGTTTTTTACCATTTTTTTCTTACTTATTTTATACTTTTTTCGCTATAATGTTTGAGTGTCTTCAATTGATCTCTGAAGATCTAAAACTGTTGTTTTGCTTTTATTAGATTCTTCCCACAAAGCTCACATTACACAATCTTCTCCCTACGAAGATTTAGAAGTAAACTTTTTCCTTTTCCCTTTCTAAACTCCGTTATTCCTCCTAAAGAAACTGGTGGCTTGCCAGACAAATTCGCTTTATTTTCCTTTCTAATAAAAATTTTGAATTCTTTTCCATAAATGTTGTGTTATATTAAAGATACAGATTTTAGTTTTTATCCCATTCTTTTTTACTTATTTTATACTTTTCTCGCCATGTGTCTTCAATTGATCTCTGAAGATCTAAAACTGTTGTTTTGCTTTTATTAGATTCTTCCCTCAAAGCTCACATTTTGTTTCCAAAGTTTTCTTCTTCTGTGATGAAGAATTTTACGTTTCTGAAGAGAAATCAATACACTTTAATGAAGATTTAGAAAACTATTTCTTCAGAAGGGTAAAAAAAAATCATAATTTTTTTGAGTGTGACCAAAAGTGGGAGTATTTCGTCTTTTTTCTAAATTTCCAACTTTGTCCTTCTGTAGCTTTAGAACGAGTAGACCAATCGGAGTGAATCCGGTTTTTTGTTCTTTTGAGTCCTTATTTCACTTGTTATCAAAGAAAGCCCCATAGGTCAAATAGTTTGGGAGATGGAGCCCTTCGATTGTCAGTTTTTGGGCACTTTTAGAAAGTGCTTTGAAGCAATTTATAAAAAAACTCCACAAAGTAGTTGCATATACTTTCACTCTTATTATGTTTGTTTCGTTCATAGGGGATTGGAATCGCCTCATTCAAATCAAAAAGAAAATTTTCATTATTATTTTGAAAATGAACAAAGTGAGATTCTCTTTTTTTACTCTAAATTTTCAACTTCCACCGAATGTAACTTTAGAAAGATTAGACTGATCGGACTGAATCCGGGGTTTATTGTTCTTTTTGGTGTCTTTTTTCACCTCTTATCAAAGAAAGTCTCGTTCGATCAATAGTTTGGTAGATGGACACCTTTGGTGGTCAATTTTTGTGTGGTTTTAGAATTTGCTTTGGAGACATTTAGTAAAGAGTCTATTTATGGGACCAACTTTTCTATTATGAGTTTGTTTCGTTCATAAGGGGATTGAAATCGTCACATTCATATTAAAAAGTGCAAAAAAATAAATTTCATTATTTTTTTTGAAAATTACCAAAGGGGGGAGTATTTTCTTTTTTTCTCAATAGTAGTAGTAAACAATTGGGGAGGGGGAGGGGGGAGGGGGGGGGGGGAGCGAATCAATTGATCTCTGAAGACCTAAAACTGTTGTTTTGCTTTTATTAGATTCTTCCCACAAAGCTCACATTACAAAATCTTCTCTCTACGAAGTCTTAGAAGTCAATTTTTTCCTTTTTCCCTTCCTAAACTCCGTTATTCCTCCTAAAGAAAGTGGTGGCTTGCCAGACAAATTCGCTTTATTTTCCTTTCTAATAAAAATTTTGAATTCTTTTCCATAAATGTTGTGTTTTATTAAAGATACAGATTTTAGTTTTTTCACAATTTTTTTTTTACTTATTTTATACTTTTTTCGCCATAATGTTTGAGTGTCTTCAATGGATCTCTGAAGATCTAAAACTGTTGTTTTGCTTTTATTAGATTCTTCCCACAGAGGTTACATTACAAAATCATATCTCTACGAAGATTTAGAAGTCATTTTTTTCCTTCCTAAACTCCGTTATTCCTCCTAAATAAACTGTAATAAACCTATTTAAACTATAATGTTTGAGTGTCTTCAATTGATCTCTGAAGATCTAAAACTGTTGTTTTGCTTTTATTTAATTCTTCCCACAAAGCTCACATTACAAAATCTTCTCTCCACGAAGATTTAGAAGAATTTTTTTTCTTTTTTTCCTTTCTAAACTCCGTTATTCCTCCTACATACACTGGTGGCTTGTCAGACAAATTCGGTTTATTTTCCTTTCTAATAAATGTTTTGAAATCTTTTCCATAAATTTTGTGTTTTATTAAGAATACAGATTGTAGTTTTTTTACCATTTTTTTTACTTTTTTCGCCACAATATTTGAGTGTCTTCAATTGATCTCTGAAAATCTAAAACTGTTGTTTTGCTTTTATTAAATTCTTCCCACAAAGCACACATTACAATATCTTATCTCTACGAAGATTTAGAAGTAATTTTTTTCCTTTTTTCCTTTCTAAACTCCATTATTCCTCCCAAACAAACTGATGGCTTGTCAGACAAATTCGCTTTATTTTCCTGTCTAATAATAATTTTGAACACTTTTCCATAAATTTTGTGTTTTATTAAAGATAAAGATTTTAGTTTTTTTGCCATTCTTTTTCACTTATTTTACACTTGTTTCGCTATAATGTTTGAGTGTCTTCAATTGATCTCTTAAGATCTAAAACTGTTGTTTTGCTTTTATTAGATTCTTCCCACAAAGCTCACATTACAAAATCTTCTCTCTACGAAGACTTAGAAGTCAATTTTTTCCCTTTTCCCTTCCTAAACTCCGTTATTCCTCCTAAAGAAACTGGTGGCTTGCCAGACAAATTCGCTTTATTTTCCTTTCTAATAAAAATTTTGAATTCTTTTCCATAAATGTTGTGTTATATTAAAGATACAGATTTTAGTTTTTTTCCCATTCTTTTTTACTTATTTTATACTTTTTTCGCCATGTGTCTTCAATTGATCTCTGAAGATCTAAAACTGTTGTTTTGCTTTTATTAGATTCTTCCCTAAAAGCTCACATTTTGTTTCCAAAGTTTTCTTCTTCTGTGATGAAGAATTATACGTTTCTGAAGAGAAATGAATACACTTTAATGAAGATTTTGAAAACTATTTCTTCAGAAAGGTAAAAAAAAATCATAATTTTTTTGAGTGTGACCAAAAGTGGGAGTATTTCGTCTTTTTTCTAAATTTCCAACTTTGTCCTTCTGTAGCTTTAGAACGACTAGACCAATCGGAGTGAATCCGGTTTTTTGTTCTTTTTGAGTCCTTCTTTCACTTGTTACTAAAGAAAGCCCCATAGGTTAAATAGTTTGTGAGCCCTTCGGGGGTCAATTTTTGGGTACTTTTAGAATGTGCTTTGGAGCGATTTATAGAAAAACTCCACAAAGTAGTTCCATATAGTTTCACTCTTATTATGTTTGTTTCGTTCATAGGGGATTGGAATCGCCTCATTCAAATCAAAAAGAAAATTTTCATTATTATTTTGAAAATTAACAAAGTGAGATTTTCTTTTTTTACTCTAAATTTTCAACTTCCACCGCCTGTAACTTTAGAAAAATTGGACTGATCGGACTGAATCCGGGTTTTTTTGTTCTTTTTGGTGACTTTTTTCACCTCTTATCAAAGAAAGTCTCGTTCGTTCAATAGTTTGGTAGATGGACACCTTTGGTGGTCGATTTATGTGTGGTTTTAGAATATGCTTTAGAGACATTTATGGGATTTATGGGACCAACTTTTCTATTATGAGGTTTGTTTCGTCCATAGGGGATTGAAATCGTCACATTCATATTAAAAAGTGCAAAAAAATAAATTTCATAATTTTTTTGAAAATTACCAAAGGGGGAAGTATTTCCTTTTTTTCTCAATAGTAGTAGTAAACAATTTTTGGGGGGGGGGGAGCGAATCAATTGATCTCTGAAGATCTAAAACTGTTGTTTTGCTTTTATTAGATTCTTCCCTCAAAGCTCACATTTTGTTGTCAAAGTTTTCTTCTTCTGTGAAGAAGAATTATACGTTTCTGAAGAGAAATCAATACACTTTAATGAAGATTTAGAAAACTATTTCTTCAGAAGGGTAAAAGAAATCTTTTTTGAGTATGACCAAAAGTGGGAGTTTTGTCTTTTTTCTAAATTTCCAACTTTGTCCTTCTGTAGCTTTAGAACGGGTAGACCAATCGGAGTGAATCTGGTTTTTTGTTCTTTCTGAGTCCTTCTTTCACTTGTTATCAAAGAAAGCCCCATAGGTCAAATAGCTTGGGAGAAAGAGCCCTTCGATTGTCAGTTTTTGGGTACTTTTAGAATGTGCTTTGGAGCGATTTATAAAAAAACTCCACAAAGTAGTTTCACATAAATTTCACTCTTATTATGTTTGTTTCGTTCATAGGGGATTGGAATCGCCTCATTCAAATCAAAAAGAAAATTTTCATTATTATTTTGAAAATGAACAAAGTGAGATTCTCTTTTTTTACTCTAAATTTTCAACTTCCACCGCCTGTAACTTTAGAAAGATTGGACTGAATTCGGGTTTTTTTTTCTTTTTGGTGTCTTTTTTCACCTCTTATCAAAGAAAGTCTCGTTCGTTCAATAGTTTGGTAGATGGACACCATTGGTGGTCGATTTTTGTGTGGTTTTAGAATGTGCTTTGGAGACATTTAGTAAAAAGTCTATTTATGGGACCAACTTTTCTTTTCTTTGTTTCGTTCATAGGGGATTGAAATCGTCACATTCATATTAAAAAGTGCAAAAAAAATAAATTTCATTATTTTTTTGAAAATTACCAAAGGGGGGATTATTTCCTTTTTTTCTCAATAGTAGTAGTAAACAATGGGAGAGGGAGGCGGGGAGCGAAGCCTTACGACTAGGCCTTAGCCGGTCCACCGATCCCTGCTCCACCAGGGCCCCCATTCCTTCCACGGTCGATCCGTCCCTCTAATGAAGGAGAGTAACCCCTCCCATCGTCATCGAGTCCAAAGCTCCTCTCGATGAAAAAAAGCTTCTCAAAGTGTTATATGGCGCAGTTGCGCCCACCTATGGTACACTCCCAGAAAGTGGTATAACGACCCTTCCCCTGCCCCACAGTGCGTGCAGAGTGGAATGTCAGCCATTTCTAGAAGATGCATGTGCCTGTTTAGTCTGCAGTGTCCAGTAAAGATTCCTACAAGGACTCCCAGGCACAGCCGACTTCTTCCAAGAAGGCACGAGGCCTTGGATCTCTCCTACAGGGACTGAATTCGCCCACCACCCATCAACTGGCTTCGTTGGTCACTACTTCCTTTGCAAGTGTCCAATCCTCTTGGACCGGACCCCGCTCTGGAGGAGCTTCCTCGGCCTTTTTTCGGGTCAAGTGGGTATCCAGGACAATCTCTATGGTTTCTCCCTGGTCTCCTGTCCATGTACCGTCCTATTTCTTCATTGCAACTAGTTGATTTCCTCTTACTGCGCTAAATTGGCCAGGCTTGGCTGATTCCGGGGGGGAATCCATCTGGCAGAATTCCCGCCATCTCGCTCTTTTACTTCCCTGCGGGCTTCATTGTATCCATCCCACTCCTGCGCACCTCTTTTGGAAGCTCGGTGCAAGGCTGTTCTGGCTTCTAGCTTAAGACGCTCCAGCATGCCATTGACCGACTGTAACTTAGGAACGAGTGGAGCGATCGGAGTGAAACCAACGGTTTTTTTTTCGTCTTTCATCTTCCATCAAATAAAGTCCATAGGTTTAATAGTTTGGGAGATAGACCCCTTCGGTTGTCGATTTTTGTATACTTTTAGAATATGCTTTGAAGGAATTTAAAAAAAAAAATTGCTCTGGTCCTATAAAGGACAGAAATTGGTCCTTTATAGGACCAATTTCCTTTTTATTACATAAGGGATTCTAATCGCCTGATTCCGATAAAAAATGTCGGAATGAAGGGAATTCATAAGAGAAACTAATTTCCCTCTTATGAGGCTTCTTACCGTTACAGGGAATTGAAATCGTCTCATTCCGATTAAAAACCGTTTAAAAATATGCCTCAATTTTTATTTAATTGGTCAGTAGGTTTTTCAGTGAGAGTCGGGACAAATTTCAGTGTTTCACTCAACCGACTGTAACAGCAAAAAACAAAGAGACCTCTAACAGCGCTCGCCCGCTCCTAAAACTCTGTGCAAGTTGAAGCTTTGAAAACCCCACTCTATTACAAAAAAAAAAATTATGAATTATGTTAACTCTACCGGAATTTCATTTTCTAGTTGCGGCAGCGGCGAAGTAGGAATTTTTGTGGTCAGCTCTGATAAAAGGAGGTAAACCGAGAACGTGTAACTGCGCTGTTAACCCTCGTATTGTGGGGATGATGGAGCTACTGCGCTTTTGAATAGAATCTGAGATCGTCTTCCATTAAGAGTAACACTTTTTCGATTTCGATTTTACCCATATAAATCTTAAGACGTTGATTCTGTTTTATACACTATAAATTGTCTCAACATGCGGAAAATATTAGATTTCTTGGAACTTCGAAAGCTGGGAACTTGAAAAGTCGATTATAGGTTCTTTCCATAACTACACATAATAAATGTGATAAAAGTTGAATTTAGCTCTTGGGGCTCAATAAAAAATTAAATAACCTACTCTGCCTGTCCTCTTTTTCCATTAAATAACTGAACAAAATAGTTTTTCCTTTGCTTGGAAACACGTCTCAGGCCTCATTTACAATTCGATCCATATAAAATAGATTCCTACTGCGATGCCGTTGCTCTGTCCCAATGGACGGTGGATTAGCCGGTTCTTTTACATACATTGGGGGTTGGTTAAGGGTGGAATAGTTTATTGTGGGCATCATGGGTTTCTATTGTTGCGAACAAATACCCATTCGCGTCGTGGCTTTGGGAAGCACGGCACGTATGCGGCCGCATTTAAATAGTTGTGGGAAGTGTCTGAGTTTGGTCAAGTCGCAGTGCATGCTGCATAAGTGCAGGAAAAGAGCGAACTTTGCTGTATGAAAAAGCACAAGATTGAAAAGAATTCAATAAACCTAAAATATAGTGTAGGTAAATCACAAAGCAGCACAAATACAAATACTTCTTCATTGACGTTTCGTTTATTTGTACATAGACATCATCAGGACTGTGTGTAAAAAGTAAAACATGAACAATCGTAAACAACCAGGATGAAGTACAAACCACGATAGATTATCGTAAAATTGCTCTAATCATAATGTGATAAAAATAAACACGCAAGGAGTCCTATTTTAAACATGAAACCCAATAAAACTTTTTAAAATTTAGTAAACTGTACAATTAAAATACAATAAGAGAGATAGTTGTATTTTTGAAGCCTTGTCCGAATTCTGTCAACTTTCCCTACACTGTATATTGATTCTGGGACACAATCTTCATCCATCTACACTTACAGGGTGACCGTTTTTCGAGTTTATGCATACGAATCTCGCTTATTGGAAGAGATACCAAGAAGGGTAAAATGAGGGCAAATTTGCGCAAATGGATGGCTATAAATATGATGTTTTCAAATTTTGAGTGTTCCGCCTGGTTTCGATAATATTTGTAAAAAATACAAATTTAAAAAAAAGGTTTTTATTTTTTTCTAGACTTAATTTAAAAATAAACAATAATTCACACTTCTTCGTAGCCACTTTTTGCTTTCTTTATTTTGGTATTTTTAAATTTAAAATTCAACGTTTCGTTTTCATGCAAGTACGGTTCTGTATTTTTGATATTTGATTCTAAAACTTCTTGCAATTCTGCATTCAACGATATCGATATTTAAGAGTTCTGTTAACTTTTAGGTTAGATTTTTGCTGATTTTGAGATGTGGTTATTAAAATTGGTTGATAAAGTCGGATTAAGATCTTGTTGTTCCCCTCAGACTACAGACTTTTTCATCGGCCGTTACTTTAGTGGGATTGGGTTAAATTTTTGTTCAATTCGTAAAAAAATAAGGTCAAAATTTTTATAAAAATTATGAAACAGGATATAAATGAAGAATCAGAATTAAAAGGAGCAATATGACCAGAAACAGATTAAGTAAAAAGAGCAAGAAATTCACCACCGTTGAAATAACAAAAATGAAGTGGCAAGAGGAAACAAACTCTAATAATAATAAATAAAAATTGAAAAGTCGTTAAAAAGTGAAAGTTATTTGTAGTGGAAAGAAAGAAAGGCACATAATAACAGAAAATTGTTGAAAAGAAAAGAGCAGGAAATTTCAAAAACAATAAATACTGAAAAAGCAGGAGGCTGAAGACACAATAAAACTAGAAAAAGGCAAAACTAGAGTAATAAACAATAACTTGAAGTAAAAGCTGCTATTGATAAAAGATTAAGGTCCTGTGAACTAGTAAAAGCCCATGATAAATGTGTGTTTTATTGTCATTTTCCGTAGTCAAGCCCACCTTCTTTGGTAGCAAAGGGAAGTAAATTCTCTTCCTCTTATTACGATACTTGTCAAAGTATGAGAAGGAGATGTAAAAGTAATAATACTTTAGTCCAAAAATTCTTTGTTACATTCTTACACAAAAATTAAAAAATCGTTCTTTGTTTGCAAAATATGCCTTTTCCATAGGTATACACATCTCCACAATGTCATTAAAAAGTCTAAGTTTAGAATTATTTTTAAAAATGCAAGTTAGAGTCATTCCCAAAAATCGGTAAAATTTAAATTTTAAGTTTTTGAAAAACTCAGCTAAGATTAGTATAAATCACATTGTCTAAAAATGTATAAATTTGATGTTCTAAAAATCTAAAAAATCTATTACAAAGTCAAGGTCTGTCAAGGTATTGTTATCTAAAAACAACTCAAAATGAAAATTTGATATTTTTCAAGAAAGAGAGGAGGTTGGGATTAGGGCCAAACATTGTTGAAAAATGACTAAAAACATGTAAAAATACAGATTTGGAGTTTTTGGAAATAATCCAGGTTAAGATTTTGGCTAAAATCGGTTAAAAACTAAAAACCATTATTTAAAGCATTTAAAAACGCAAAATTAAAAAATTTTAAAAATATCAGGGTTAGTGCCAAAATTGGTTAAACATGACTTAACGCGTATAAAAATGCAAGTTTTAAATTTTTGGGGAACAGTACAGATAAGAACAATGCAGTACAAGAACAGTACAGAAAAATACAGATAAGAAATAGATACAAAATCGTTTAAAAATTTCCCGAAACGTCTAAAAATGAAAATTTGAAGCCTCTGGAGAAGTTTATCATAGAATTAGGGCCAAAATCAGTTTAAAATGTCCCACATTCTCTCAAAATGCAATTTTTTATTTTTTTAAGATATTCAATTTTAGCTCAAAATCTGCCAAAATTATTTAAAGTCTTCGTTTTTGTTGCGTTTGGTAAAATTTATTTTTCTAACAGCAGTTTGGGTTAGAACGTCTCAAATTGCAAATTTGGGTTTTTTCGAGAAAGTCAGATTAAAATTAGGGCTAAAGTTGGTGAAAAATAACTCAAATAATTTAAGAAAACACAAACTAAAAGTTTTGGAGAAATTCGGGCTGGGATTAAAGCCAAAATTGATTAAAAAATTACTTAACTCTTCAAAAAATGCAGGCTTGAAATTTATGAAAAAAAAAACGCAGGATAAAACTAGAACCAAAATCGTTTAAAAATTACTCAATGCCTCTACAAATGCATTTAAGTTCTTTTGTAATGCTCAGCTAAGGATTAGAGCAAAAATCATTTGAAAAATACTCACAGCTTGTAAAAAGAAAAATTTTTATGTAGAAATCTACAGATTCGCCATTTATTCAAATAAATTGTCAATATGTATACAGAGTAGGTGGTCACCAATTTGTCGATCAATCCATTTGCATACTAGTTTTGGGGTCTACCCCTCATCACTACAGCTTTGGCTGATCGACAAATTAGAGACCGTGAGTTCTCGGCTTAAAGCCAAAAATCTACGGAATAGCGGTGAGATGTTGTACAGAGCAGGAGCAGGCGACATTCACCAGCGAATTAGATCTAATGCTTCATGGCTCTTAGTTCGAGAAGCAGGCCATATTGCTCTGTAACTCACAGGTTATCGGAACCATAACGAAGTGTAAGGAGTAGGTGGTCACCAATTTGTCGATCAACCCATCTGCATACCAGTTTCGGGGTCTACCCCTCATCAGTGGAGCTTTGGCTGGTCGACAAATCGGAGACCGTGTGTCGTGGTTAAAGCCAAAAAGCTTTGGAATAGCGGTGAGATGTTGTACAGAGCATTCGACATCCACCAGCGTATTAGATCTAATACTGCATGGCAGATGGATCTCAGTTCGAGAAGCAACCCATATTGCTCTGTACCTTGCAGTATTAGATCTACTATGCTGGTGGATGTCGCCTGATCTGTATAACATCTCACCGCTGTTCCATAGCTTTTTGGCTTTAAGCCACGACACACGGTCTCCAGTTTGTCGACCAGCCAAAGCTGTACTGATGAGGGGTAGACCCCAAAACTAGTATGCAGATGCATACAAATTGGTGACCACCTACTCTTTAACACTTCGTTTGGGTTTCGATAACCTGCGAGGTACAGAACAATATGGGCTGCTTCTCGAATTGAGAGCCATCTGCCATGCAGTATTAGATCTAATACGCTCGTGGATGTCGCCTGCTCTGTACAACATCTCACCGCTATTCCATAGCTCACCCGCCCTTGGACAAATGTGTACATATTTCCTGAATTTGTAGATAGGACATACACATTGAAATAGTACAAATGAAATTATAACATACCAAATTTCAATACTTTATCTCGACAAGTTTCGGAAATATTAATTAAAAACCATCCTCAGGATCTAATATTTTTCATACCCGCTATATGGTAAACGAAGCATTTTTGGTTTG
Organism: Taphrorychus bicolor; assembly: GCA_951812265.1. NCBI lineage: Eukaryota > Metazoa > Arthropoda > Insecta > Coleoptera > Curculionidae > Taphrorychus > Taphrorychus bicolor. Next base: position 32,876,510 of record OX638300.1, on the reverse strand, counting down.
GTATTACGGTAAACAAAGTGTTTTTCCTTAATTTGGACCTAGAATAAGTGGCTACATTTATGGTACGTCTTCCAGAAACACCTTGTAGAATCTTAAAGAAACGCTGAGATATAATAAACCTGAAAAACATATAGAAACAGAGAAAAGAGATATTTAAAAATAAGAAAATTTGAGAATAACCAGACAGTAAAAAACACAACAACCGACCAAAATAAGCCAATATGAGAAATAGAGGAGAGCTAAAAGGACGTTGCAAACTCGTCTCAGGAAGACGCTAAAGGTACGTCATAGACGTTGCGTCAACGCACAAACTCACATTTAATCGATGTATTTAAGCTGAGTGAGTAACGTTTTAAAAATGTATTTTGATTTTCTGGGCGTGCCATTAAATGTCATGCAAAATATTTATTTACAAAATAAAATCAATTATCTAATAAACGACAAAAAAGACCTAGCAGTGTTTAACTATCGAAAAGTGTCGACGTTTCGTTAATTAAAGAGTGTCGTCCCCAGAACACGAAAAATATTTGTGATATTTAGGCTATTTCAAAAATCTGTAACAAGATTTAACTATCATACTTCTCTCGTTTCAAGCAGTTAAAGAAAGAAAAAAATTGGCTTTCTTTGGGAGGCATAACGTGCGTAGGACTTGAGAATCTGCCAATGTTTCGGCGTTTATTGAGCTCCTCCTCAAGACACTGGAGGCTAGTAAAATGATTCTGTGGGGTTTAACCCTTTGGAGAATTAGGGCCAAAATCGGTGAAAAATTACTCAAACCTGTAAAAAAATGCACTCTCGATGGTTTTTGAAGTGATTCAGGGTTAAAATCGATTAAAAATGATTTAAAGAGTGCCATTTTTGCTTCTCGAAATTTATACATTATTTGAGGTTTAAGTTCAGGAGTTGACGTACCTATATCGCATTACTTAGACCAAATTTATAGAAGATTGACCATTAAGTACTGCTTGAAGGGTTAACCCGTAAACACTTAATTTAAACGTTAAACCAATATTCACCCCTATGTTGTATTCATTTAACATCCCTGTTAACTATAACGGGCCTGTTACAGGTGATCTTATGGGAACTTCTATGGCATTTACCTGTAACAGGCCCGTTATAGATAACAGGGATGTTAAATGGATACAACATAAAGGTGATTGTCTGAGGACGACGTTTAGCAATCAAACTCAATGTCCTATCAGGCAGAGGAACCATAGACCGGTTTCGCTCTTATTGGAGCTCATCAGTACCTCAAACCTGACAGAAAATAGAAAATGGACTTTAAGAGATTTGGTACTTTTTCTTTCTCAAGGAGATGTGTATATGTGCAAGTGGCGCCATCAAACGACGGCTAGTTCTTCCACAAAGGATATGTGACACAAATCGTACAGTGAACTAAAGCAGACTTCCGCCGGTTGACACTTTCCATAGACAGATGGCCGAGATTTCGCACCTTTATTGTCTGTGGACGACGTTTAGCAGAGCATCAAACTCAATTTTCTATCAGGTAGAGGAACAGTAGACCGGTTTCGCTCTTATTGGAGCTCATCAGTACCTCAAACTTGACAGACGATGGAGTTCGAGTAACTTGGTTCTTTTTCCTGCTCAAGGCGATACGACTGCTGGTTGTTCCACGAAGGGTATATGAGACAGAACGTAACGTGAACCAAGGCAGATTTCCGACGAGCTTGTCACTTCCCATAGACAGATGGCCGAGATTTCGCACTTATATTGTCTGGAGGCGACATTTAGAAGAGTATCAAACTCAATTTTCTATCAGGCAGAGGAACCACAGACCGGTTTCGCTCTTATTGGAGCTCATCAGTACGGTATACCTCAAACCTGACAGAAAATGGAGTTCGAGAAACTTGATTATTTTTCTTGCTCAAGGCGATGTGTATATGTGCAAGTGGCGCCATCAGACGATGGCTGGTCCTTCCACAAAGAGTGTGTGAGACAAATCGTAAAGTGAACCAAAGCAGATTTCCGCCGAAATTGACACTTTCTACAGAAAGGTGGCTGAGATATCGCACTTATATTGCCTGGGGGCGACGTTTAGCAGAGCATCAAACTCAATTTTCAATCAGGCAGAGGAACCATAAACCGGTTTTCTTGTTATTGGAGCTCATCAGTACGGTATACCTAAAAAGTGACAGAAAATGGAGTTCGAGAAACTTGATTCTTTTTCTTGCTCAAGGCGATGTGTATATGTGCAAGTGGCGCCATCAGACGATGGCTGGTCCTTCCACAAAGGGTATGTGAGACAAATCGTAAAGTGAACCAAAGCAGATTTTCGCTGGAGTTTTCTCTTTCCACAGACAGACGGCCGAGATTTCGCACCTACATTAGAGTGCCTGTAATGAGAGTGTGGCCATAAGGACTTGTCCGCCATGCTTTTTCCAAGATTAATATTGTTCTTATGGGCGAAAGCCTTCAAATGATTTTTTTTTTCAGACAAACGATGAACTTTAATTCCTCCTTCCTACTAATAAGTAAACGCTTTAGTTCAAGATACATTATGAGCAATTGAGAATTGTTGAAGATTTCACAAATTCCCACAACAACCCTTTTAAGTACAGGTAATTTTTGAAAATCCCGCCACTTTTAGATGTCGTTTATCCATCATCGAGTTGACGTACTGAGTACTGATAGCCGACGGAATTCCAAATTGCTCTTAGAGTATTCTTGTGCTTAAATTCATATTGAGGAAACAAAGGACGGGTATATTCCCAGGGCGTAGGTAGGGCGTAGCCCAGGCAGAGAAACCACAGACCAGGTTCGCTCTTATTGGAGCGAACCTCAAACATGACACAAAACGGAGTTCGAGAGACGTGGTTCTTTTTCTCGCTCAAGGCGATGTGTTTATGTGCAAGAGGCGCCATCAGACGACGGCTGGTCCTTCCACAAAGAGTGTGTGAGACAAATCGTAAAGTGAACCAAAGCAAATTTCAGCCGAAGTTGACTCTTCCTACAGACAGATGGCCGAGATTTCGCACCTATATTGTCTGGGCGCGACTTTTAGCAGAGCATCAAACTTAATTTTCTATCAGGTAGAGGAACCACAGACCGGTTTCGCTCTTATTGGAGCTCATAAGTACGGAATACGTCAAGTTTATTCTTTGTAGTGTGCGAAGATTCGACCTAATGTGACTAAACTATGGTTCAATGAAAAAGTCTATAGTCTGCGGAACCAAAGAGACCGTGACTCGAATTTATCAACAAATTCATCACAAAATCCGTAAAATCTAACCGAAAAATTAATAAAATTATTATTTGTCGCACATCACCGAATGCATGGAGATTAAGAATCCGATATAAATAATCGATTTTTAATTTGAAAATACCACGTTGAAGAGAGCAAAAAGTGTCTATAATTATAATTGATCTCCCTAAATTATTACTAGAAAAAAATAAGAACTTTTTTCAAAATTTTGAATTTTTACAGATATTTTCGAAACCAGACGAAAGTTTCAACAACTGCGAAATTTTGCTCTAATGTAACCTTTTTCGTATCTTTTCAAATAACCGATTTACCCATGGTTAAACTTGAAAAACGGTCACCCTGGCTAGGTCCAGGTGAACGTTGTGATCTCAACAGTTTAAAACAGATAAGCCCTATATCCTGTGAAAGAAATAAATTAAGATACATGCTTCGCCATTAATTGTCAATGTAAAGGCGAAAGTTCCATTTTGTTTCCAACATTTCCAATAATAACAAAGTTTTAATAGAGTGGGGCTTTGAATTGTCAAAGAACCACTTTAAAAGTCCTGCATTTCACTTAGTAAGCAGCACAAAAGCTCAGAATTCGTCTGAATAGGTTAAGAGGCGCTTTTTTTAGAATTGCATATTTTCTTTTCAATTCAGGATTTCTTGGCCGATCGACAAATTTTAGTATTGCGAACTCTTGCAATATTGCAACTGCATCAGTTTTATCATAGATTTACGTATATTTCAAGAATGTTTGAAATATCTAGGTACTTCTGAGTTGAGGTGATAATCTGGTAATCTCCCTTCCTGAACTAAATATAACACATATTTCATACATTCACCGGCCTGCGAAGATAATATAAAAAAGTAATGGAAGTGATGTGATTAATGCCTAAGGAAATTAAACGTCTTTGGGCGCCCAGAAAAAGACCAACATCCCCAAGCTCATGTGTAAGCAAAAAAGTTAACATGCGTGCCCTGTACGTGATTTATTATAAAGGCAGTGGGTACATACGTCAAACCCTCCAGCCATTAAAAATGATGTCACAGGCGCATTTGGATGGAAAATGCGTTTTGCATATGCTGCACACCATAATGGGCCACGCGAGTTCTTTTCTGCGGTAGTTCGAATATTATTTGACGAGCTATTGACTTCAGCAATATAGAAACTGTCAGTGCAGAAAAGCATCTATAGTACTTCTAATTTCTCTTGAGTGTCACGTCATCGTTTACTACATAACCACAATTTTAGGGTATGTCCTAATTTGATACATTTGATTAAAGTCAAATTGACGCTTTTTTATAGGTCAGTGCACGTATTTTCTTAATCGGCGTTAATGAATAAGTTAACCAATATATTTTTTATTTTTAATAAGTGGTTTATGAGTATATTATTTGAACCGAACTAAATAAATTACCTACCTTATGTAAACAAATTAAGAATCATTTATTTATTTGGTTTTCTGATAACGTCAGGACTTAGTAGGTATGAAAGTAACCAAACCGGGAGTACTACGTTTCACTTAATTTTTGTTAAAAATCACAAGCAGCCTAAAGAGATAGCTTCAAAGAAATTCCGATTATTAACATTTTTATTTAATGTGATATACAACCCATCTACAATAAATATTGCTATACAGCAATCTGTATTAAAAGGTGAGTACTAAATATTTGATGCAGCATAGAGATCTTAAAGAAGCACAACATAGTTGAAATAAAAAAAAACGAGTAAACAAGTTGGTCTCAAAAATACAAAAATACAAAAATATAGTGATCAAGTTCAAACAAAAATAAGTTTTTAGTGGCGCACTAATTGTTTTTGAGCACTGTAGATAACGCAAAAGCAGCACATTAGCTGTGTGTATGGCCAGTAGTAGAGAAATAAATAAAACAGGTTTGGGAAAAAAAATAAAATACGTTGATGTAAACTTTTTAAAAAACTCCCAATTATTTTAAACAAATCACAAACGTTCTAACGGAGAACAAATAACTAAAAGCAAACAAAGAATAAGTAAACAAAATTGCGAAAAATCGCTGTAGAAATAAGTGTTATTAATTATCGAATTCTTCCTCGGATTCACTGTCTTCATCATCTGGTCATCTAAATTAATGATAAATGACGGAATGTTCGATGAATCAACACACTTTTCTTGTTCCCAAGCATCGCTAATGGTTATTAGTATGTCGAACATAGTTTTTTCATAACTCGGGAGTAATCTGCAAAAAGAGTGTTGTTGGTAAGTTAAGTAAACGTGCTTTTTCCAACGCCTCATTCCATAAATTTAGAACGCTCTCGTGTGTGATTCGATTTCGATGGGTTTAAAATGACAATGGTAACGACTGTAACGAGGTAATCTTGATACACGATGGCCATTTTGAAGTGGTAGTTCGTCTATTCTGAAGTAAAAAAAAAACATAAAAACTAAATTTAGTAATTGTCACTATAAAAGAGCAATTTTGGACATTCTACTATTATTATAATATAAAATACCAACCGATATCTTTTCTCCAGCATGTTTTTTTGCTATACCTAAAAGCTCAGCTTTCATGGCAAAAGGAGAAAATGTAATGTAATGCTGCTGCGACCATTCTAAACTGCTAACAAAAAAGATCGATACGGCAAAATTTTTCGTCATGTTTAGGGATCTGTATCTCGGAAATGCCTTAGCCGAAATTCATAACTTAAAGAGACTTTGGAAGATCGTTTCTTCTAGAATCAGGGAGGGAGGCTAGTTTTAAACCAAAGTGATTTTCTAAATGATATACAGGGTAAAGAAAAAAGCACTGCAAAATGGTTGCATTTCAACCCACTGCAATTGGTAGCTAGAGTATCTTCAGAACATTCGTTCCTATGAGATTTGAGGACCTTGACTAATATCTCGGGACATGTTCGGCGGTTTTTAGTTTTATGGCCCACAAGAGAAATTACGGGTTTTTTCAAAAAGTGTGCGTTTTCTTATAAGTTGCCCTGTATCGCGAGAATGCCGCTGCCGATTTTAATGACGTAAATTATCTCCAACAAACAAATGATTGTAAAATCAGCGACGTACACTCAAGTTTAACAAAACATTTCTATTCCACGTTGTACAAAAATGGCAAAAATTTACTGAGAAACTGATCAATATTTTGTTAATAAGGACGTCATGGCGGTTGTTCTAACTTTAAGGCTCTTATTGTAATTACATTTAAGAACCATGGTCGATATCTCGGGACGTTTTTGGCAGTTTTTTGTTTTTTGGCCTACAAAAAAAATTACGGGGGTTTTTCAAAAAGTTTGCGTTTTCTTATAAGTTGCCGTGTATCGCAAGAATGCCGCTGCCGATTTTAATGAAATAAATCATCTTTTAAAGACAAATGATTCGCGAATCTGTGGCGTACCGTGGGTTAGTAAAACATTTCTATTCCGTTGTACAAGAATTGCAAAAAATGTAATGAGAAACTGATTAATATTTTGTTAAAAACGACGCCTTGGCAAATGCCCTAAATTTAGGAATCTTATTGTGATTACATTTTGATTTGTGATTTTTGTTTTTTGGCCTACAAAAAGAATTACAGAGGTTTTACCAAAAGTTTGCGTTTCCTTATAAGTTGTCCTGCATCGCAATAATGTCGCGGCCGATTTTAATGAGATAAATTATTTTTAAAAGATTAATCATTCACGAATCAGTGAGGTACCCTCAAGGTTAATAAAACATTTCTATTCCATGTTGTACAAGAATGGCAAAAAATTTAATTAGAAATTGATCAATATTTTGTTAATAAAGACGCCACGGTAGGTGTCCTAACTTTAAGACTCTTACGGGAAGAGTTACGGGGCGTTTACAAAAAGTTTGCACTTTCTTTTAAGTTACAGTGTTTTGCGGGAATACTCACGTCAATAAACTAAAAAACTTTAAAAGTTTATTAATTTTAAAATAATCGAGGCAGATTGTTAGTTAGTAAAACGCATCAGTTTAATTTTATACAACAACAAAAAATTAAATGGAAAAAAATGAACACCTTAAACAATCTGGTCAATTTTAAGGGGAGAGTCTGTCATAAAAATGAGTTGTCTACAATTTTTCGTTTAAAAGTTATAGGGTGTTAGTTTTATTTTAAAAATAGGAAGTTATTGATTTCTGTAACTTGTTTCTTTTTTAGCAGTTTCAATTTCTGGAACTCTGTAAACTCCTGGGGAATAGCTTCCCATTCTTCCCTCACTGCCACTGCCAATTCATCCACATTTTGAAATTCTTGCTCTCTTTCTTTCAGCTTTAGTTTCATTCTGCTCCACACGTGCTCTATAACATTCATATCGGGCGACCTAGCAGGCCAATTCATGCGCGCGATGCCATTCTCTCTCAGAACTTCGTTAATAATTCGAGCTCGGTGTGGACGTGCATTATCGTCAACTAAGATAAAATCATCTCCAAAGTTCTGAGCGAAGGGAATAACAATTTCATTCATACACAAGTCTCGATATCTAACTGCGTTCATACTTTGCCCAATTAAAACCACTAAGTCAGTCTTTCCATTCCCCATTACTCCTCCCCACACACTCACACTTCCACCCCCAAATGGCACTCTGGCTTCCATATTTTCTTCCAGGCTTCGTTCATTCCGCTCTCTCCACACTAAAATAGGTCCATCTGATGCATACAACGAAAATCTACATTCATCTGAAAACATGCAATTGTTCCACTCTGCTATTCCCCAGTGCAAATGTTCTTCTGCCCAACGTCTTCGAGAAACTCGATGGATACGTTGAAGCATTGGACATGCGGCACGTCTTCTAGCATGTAGTCCTCGATCATGCAAACGATTTCTGACAGTGGAGGTGCATACGTTGGTCCCCGTTGTTGCTTGCACTCTTGCTTTGATTTTGCTGGCATTTAGAGTCCTTGTCCTCCTGACAGACAAATTAATTAGCCGATCTTCTCTAGGGTTCGTAACTTTTGTGCGACCGCAACTCCCACGCATTTTATAAGCAGGAACACCATAATTTTGTTTTCTTTGAAGTGCCCGTTGAATCGTCGACTTAGATGTGCCTACTAAGTCAGCAATGTTGCTTAAACTCAGACCTCGCCGGCGCAACCTGTTTAAAATTATTACTTTTCTTATTCTACATTGCTAAAAGACCTCTAAAACTTACCTCACAATATTTTCTAATTCTCTCTCACTTAGTAACGACATTTTTTAAATTAAGAAACCAAAAGAATTAATATGTGACAGATAATTTAAATTTATGTCTCTGACATGTCATACTTTGTTTACTTCGTTTCCATGGTGATTATTATAGATACATTTTTGTGGGCTCACACATTATTAGCGTCTTCGATCTCCATGTTGAACTGATATCCCTAATTCTTATTTATCCATTTAAATAAAAAAATGCACTCTGACGGCGAAAGTTTCTTAAACGGGCGGCAATAAAAGCTCTCAATGTAAAATCTTTAAAATGCAAATCTACTGACACTATAAAAACAATTAAGTACATAATTTTGTAGATTTTAGTTTACCTTATAAAATTTTTTAATGGTTGGTATGGTAATGGTAATGGTACCCGTATGTTTTATTCGAAATCAAAAAAACAAAAATCCCCAAAACCGTTACCAGATATTTATCAAACTTATGAAATGTGACTTCACTTAAAATTCTGAAGTCGCAGCAACTGAGCTGAGAAATAAAATGCTAACAAAAAAGATCGATATGGCAAAATTTTTCGTCATGTTTAGGGAATTGTATCTCGGAAATGCCACAGCCGAAATTCGTAACTCAAAGAGACTTTGGAAGATCGTTTCTTGTAGAATCAGGGAGGGAGGTTAATTTTAAACGTTAAAAGTTCAACGAGGTAAAAAAAAGTGATTTTCTAAAGGATATACAGGGTAAAGAAAAAAACACTGTAAAATGGTTTCATTTCAATCCACTGCATTTGGTAGCTAGGGTAATTTCAGAACATTCGTTCATCTGAGATTTGAGGGCAATTTTATTCCCGCAAAACACTGTAACTTATAAGAATGTGCAAACTTTTTGTAAACGCCCCGTAACTCTTCTCGTAGGCCAAAAAACAAAAAAGCATCAAAAACGTTCCGACATATCAAGCTTGGATCTTCAATGTAATGACAATAACAGCCTTAAAGTAGGGCACGCCATGGCGTCGTTATTAACAAAATATTGATCATCTACGATGGTATTGTACGGGAATATTGTAGTTTAGTGTCTGTAATAATAAAATATTTTTTAATTGTTGCAGAGACAAGAGTCAAGGCGAAGCAATTGCGTGACAAGACAAGATTAAAGCGCCTTTTTGTTTGTCTAATCTATAATTACCATGATTAATAAAATATGTAGGTCCTAGGAAAGTTTAATATTTTATATTCGAAAACATTCAATGTTCAAAACTAATGCAAAATCTCATTTCTATAGCAATACGACAAGCGGCCAAACTAACTTGCTCAGCACATGCTATGGATATATAAGCAAATATTACGAATGTGCTGTGGATATACTTTCAAATATACTTATGCGAAATCGTATTTTCTATGAATGGTTATGAACATATTTTGGCTATGTGGGTCTTTTTCCCCGCAAGTAGAGTGGCGGTGATATGTAGAGTCTAAATAGATTTGGGACACCAATTTTTCCCACAGTTTCTCATTAAATTTTTTGGAATTCTTGTACAATGAGTCTATGCCACAGATTTGTAATTCATTTATATTCTAAAAATAATGTATCTCATTAAAATCGGCAGCGGCATTATCGCGATACAGGGCAACTGATAAGAAAACGCAAACTTTTTGAAAACCCCCCGTAATCATTTTTGTAGGTCAAAAAACCAAAAACTGCCGAATTTCTTGAGATATCGACCACGGCTATTAAATGTAATTAAAAGAAGAGCCTTAAAGTTAGAACACCCTCCATGACGGCTTTATTCACAAAATATTCACTAGTTTCTCAGTAAATTTTCTGCCATTCTGTAAAACATGGAAGAAAAGGTTTATTAAACTTGAGTGGACGTCACTGATTTTACAATCATTTATCTTTTAGAGATAATTTATTTCATTAAAATCGGCAGCGGCATTCTCGCGATACAGGGCAACTTATAAGAAAACGCAAACTTTTTGAAAAACCCCCTTAATTTTTTTTCTAGGCTAAAAAACCAAAAACTGCCAAAACATCCCGAGATATCGACCATGGCTCTTAAATGTAATTACAATAAGAGCCTTAAAGTTAGAACAACCGCCATGACGTCCTTTTAACAAAATATTGATCAGTTTCTCAGTAATTTTTTTTGCCATTTTTGTACAACGTGGAATAGAAAGGTTTTGTTAAACTTGAGTGTACGTCGCTGATTTTGCAATCATTTATCTTTTGGAGATAATTTACGTCATTAAAATCGGCAGCGGCATTTTCGCGATACAGGGCAACTTATAAGAAAACGCACACATTTTGATAAACCCCCGTAATTTCTCTTGTGGGCCATAAAACTAAAAACCGCCGAGCATGTCCCGAGATATTAGTCAAGGTCCTCAAATCTCATAGGAACGAATGTTCTGAAGATACTCTACCTACCAAATGCAGTGGGTTGAAATGCAACCATTTTGCAGTGCTTTTTTCTTTACCCTGTATATCATTTAGAAAATCACTTTGGTTTAAAACTAGCCTCCCTCCCTGATTCTAGAAGAAACGATCTTCCAAAGTCTCTTTAAGTTATGAATTTCGGCTAAGGCATTTCTGAGATACAGATCCCTAAACATGACGAAAAATTTTGCCGTATCGATCTTTTTTGATAGCAGTTTATTAGACAAGGTTTGAACAAGCTTTGATTAGGTAATTTTTCTACTTGCATGGAGTGGTAGAAATCATTGTTCATAATTATCAGTAAGGATTCCTCCAAATTAGGCAAGAGCTGTTCACAAAACCATTTTTCGAAATTCACACAGTTCATCGAGTCATGGTTGTCCTCTTATTATATGGTTGCGAACTCAGGGTTCAATAATTCCAGTGTAACGATTTAACACGAAAACACTATTTATTTATTCCACAAATACACACTAAAATAAGACTATTCTTAACCGCGCCCTCTATGCGCCTTTTATATACATTCCTAAAATTACAGAAAAACCTAGAAAGTTCTTGATAAGAATGCTTGAATAATCTCACATAAAAAAAAGGTTAAAAACAACAATCGTAACAATATGCTGGCACACTTCATTAGTTATGAGTCTTTGAATTTTTGCTAGGGACCCACCTAATGCATCTGCTACCCTCTAGAAAAATAATAATCAGTTTTTTTTTTAAGTATTAATATTTGTAAGTACTTCTATCACATATGCTTACATACATTGATTACAATGCATTTGAATAAGTAGAATAAATGGTGTTAAACATTTTGCGTTTCTTGATTCGATCTAACAAGAATTGCCGTGTCCGTTTTAGAGGTCTAAATGGGAGCAAAGCGGTAACTTATAGCAAAATCTATGAAGCTGCCTATCTGCCTGTTTTTTTACCTCTTCGTTGCCGTTTTGCACCTACAATTCAACCACACCGCTTAGAGAAGCTCTCCCAAAGAAGATACGCAGTAACTAGTCTTTAATTTTAACGATAATAGGTACCTACTTACGTTATATGCTGCATTTAAAAGTCTCAAGCGGTTTCCCGCCACTTTTTCTTGTTGGAAATATTGAACTAACTTTAATATTAACACTTGTTCACCCTCGGATAATGTTTTGCCCGTCGTTTTTTCGATTTAAGAGCAGATTTGATATTGCCAGTGACAATGTCAATGTCAAGTTTGAATATTCTTATTCGACACATGTCGGTGACGCAAAACTTTTGTCTCATAGGTTTAACGTGAGATAAAGTAATATGAAAGAGTAATGACGTAACACTCAAGAGAAATTAGAAGTACTTTAGCGTACTTAATGTAGGGGCAAACTGTAAAGAGAAGGGTGGAATACACAAATACTCAAACTGAAAGCAAATGCATCTCTATAGAAACGTTATTAATCAAACCAAACATTTCTCATTTTATATACTTTCACTCCAGTGAACATTCCAAAACATGATAAATTGGTATCTATTATTCTTCACCAGTTATGCAGTGGCCAATGATAGTAGGGATGACCAGCAGGGATGAGGTATAGAGAAAGTAGGACCAGCCAAGAAAAATAATATATAAGGGACTTTAAATTTCCTTAGGGGAATTTACATGGAAAAATGACTGAAAATGTGCCGGAAGCCTTATTGCACATCTACTGACTACATCCATCCAAGAACGCATTTGCTTACATAGCTATATTTATTGCCTTCTTACTAACTTTGCAAACTGTGAACAAACAGAAACATGATACGTTGATTTATGCAAAAACTCACTTAAGACCAGCTTGACAAGAAAACTACTCTTAGCTAGAGTAAAGAGCTTACCGTTCTGTTAAAAAGGTTTCTAAATTTAGCCCCTGAGACGAAACAAGCACTCCGGGATTATACTGAATATGCAAAACAATCAACTAGGACTAAGCGAAGCGATAAGGGAGACGAGATATTGGACTAGCGAATGTATATAATGGAAACCAATCAATCTTCATTAACCTGGATACGTTTTTTATAAAATTATTACGCTTTGTCTTTATTTAGTGGTTCAGATTTGTAATTTGGTTTATCACTTAGTCATAGCAAATGAGAGGAACTTCTGTATCTTGGGGTGTTCTCTTGCAACACAAGAGGAGTTGCAGGCTGGGACAAAAGTCAACAGTAGCAGAGCACGCTCTCTCCGAAGGTTACGACGTCCTTTTCAACCATGTGAATAACTTATATCAATGGCAGCGTTTCTATCCGAGACTAACGAGAGAGGACATTGAGATCTTTAAACACGACAACAATTTCAACAGGAAGGAGGAAATTACGTTTCTAAATGCAGACTGAAAGCGAGTTATATGACATGCTTCAAGTGTGCCGAAAACCTGCGCCACCACTACCCCCACCCCAGTCCCTCCACTGCAGCGCGACGGCGCGGCGGGGGATTAAATACCACGGAGCTCACCACAGTCGAATCAGTCAACGCCGGGAAGCACGGGAGATCACTTCGCCCATTGCCTCATCGCCTTTGATGATGTCTGCCGCAGCTTTAGACGAAACGTCAGGAAGAAATTCCATTGGACCACGGCTTCAAAGCTCGGAAAACACTTTACACTGTATTTTGACCGGCCGTAAAAGTTTTCACAGTTTCAAATATTTGTTTCTCTGTTTTTCTCTTTTTCTTTACAAATTTTTCCTTATAGTGTTCTTTAGAACATGTAGGATCATATATTTCTCTTTCGGTGTATTTATGGGGAAAGTGAAATATTTAGTTCGAAATATGGACCCTTAACGCTGGCTTTCGGTTCTTTCCAGAAGTATCGTTTTTTTCTGTATAACGGGTTTAATTTTAATAGTTTTTTTCGGAGTTTCTTCCTCTTCCTTTTCTTAAAGTTTCTTCAAAACAACCAAATCAATATTTTTCTTCTCTTCTTTTTGATAATCTAGATTTTTAACAGGTTTTGCAGTTTTTACTTCGGGCTTTTTCTTAGACGTTTATATGTTCTTTTTGAGTCTTGTGAAGCATTTTCTGACCTCCACGTCTGAGATAGTTATAGACGATTAGTTCACATTTTCAATTTTGCGACAGAAAACAAAATTTCTCATACGTTTATCGCTTCTTTGAACCTATGCCTTAGTAAACTTAGAAAGTTTACTAAGGCATGTTTTGCCTTAACGTTTTTTTAAAGCAGAGACTACCTTCTTTAAACCATAAACAGAATTTTTGATAAAATTATAAAAAAAAATTCTCAGTATACGTTCTTTTAGTTTACTTCTTTGGGTCTTATAAAGAATTATCGGAAAACTAAATTTTTGAGAAACTTATTGCTTTTTGGGATTTCAAGGACCATAAACGGAATTTCTGAGAAATTTTTCTTTTTTTTCAGTCCACTTGCTTGGGTGCTGTGCGGCATTTTCTGACCTCCACTTTTGAGGTGGTTCTAGACAATTACCTAACATTTGGTTTTCTGCGACAGAAAATGCAATTTCGCTTCTTTGATTCAATAGTTCTAGATATTCTGAAGTTCCACGGTATCCTGAGGTAATTTTTTTACTCGAACGCTTTTTTTAAAACAGAGACTACTTTCTCTAAATCTCCAAACCATAACCAGAATTTTTAGTTCTTTCTTGGGTCTTTCAAAGCATTTTCTGATATTTACGTCTCAGACTATTGGCTCACATTTCGTTTTCTCCATCTGAGGACGAAATTTCTGGGACATTTATACATTTTTGGATCCGAGAGTTCTAGATATTCTGAGTTTTTTTTTATCGAAACACTTTTTTAAAACACAGACTACTTTCTCTAAATGTAACTATCAGGTTTTTGGCATTCTGAGTCTAATTCTGAGAAATTTTACATTTTTTTAGTCTTCCTTCTTGGGTATTATAAAGAATTATCTAATCTCTACGTCTAGGACCGTTTGAGACCATTGGCTCACCGGTTTTCTACGACAAAAAATGAAATTTCTGAGGTATTTATCTTTTTTTTATCAGTATTTTCTAGAATTTTTTGAGCATTTTTTTGACAAAAATGACTTTTTTAAACACACTTTTTTCACTAAAAATAACTACGATGTACTCGCCATTCTGAGTCAGTTTTAGATGATTAAAAATTCTGATTTCTAATATTGTGAAGTAGCGAGTATTGTAAAGAACTTTCTGATTTTCACCTCTGAGCAGCTTTAAACTCTTAGCTCACGTCTAGTTTTCTGCGACAAAAAAATAAACGTTCCTGAGACATTTATCGCTTTTTTAACCGATATTACTAGATATACCGGGACATTTTTTCGGCCAAAATTACTTTTTTTTTCAGTTCTAGGCTATTAGACACGTTCGGATTTCTATTATCATAAATAGAATTTTTGAGACATTTTTTTGACGATGAACTTGACATTCTGAATCAGTCTAACACATTTGGATTTCTATTACTATAAATAGAATTTTTGAGACATTTTCTTCGACGATGTACTTGACATTCTGAGTCATTTCTCACACGTTCGGATTTCTATTACCATAAATAGAATTTCTGACACATTTTTTTCGACGATGAACTTGACATTCTGAATCAGTCTAACACATTTGGATTTCTATTACTATAAATAGAATTTTTGAGACATTTTTTCGACGATGTACTTGACATTCTGAGTCATTTCTAACACGTTTGGATTTCTATTACCATAAATAGATTTTCTGATACATTTTTTTCGACGATGAACTTGACATTCTGAATCAGTGTAACACGTTTGGATTTCTATTACTATAAATAGAATTTTTGGGACATTTTTTTCGACGATGTACTTGACATTCTGAGTCATTTCTAACACGTTTGGATTTCGATTACCATAAATAGATTTTCTGACACATTTTTTTCGATGATGAACTTGACATTCTGAATCAGTCTAACACATTTGGATTTCTATTACTATAAATAGAATTTTTGAGACATTTTTTTCGACGATGTACTTGACATTCTGAGTCATTTCTAACACGTTTGGATTTCTATTACCATAAATAGAATTTTTGAAAAATTTTTTTGACGATGTACTTGACATTCTGAATCAGTGTAACACGTTTGGATTTCTATTACTATAAATAGAATTTTTGGGACATTTTTTTCGACGATGTACTTGACATTCTGAGTCATTTCTAACACGTTTGGATTTCGATTACCATAAATAGATTTTCTGACACATTTTTTTCGATGATGAACTTGACATTCTGAATCAGTCTAACACATTTGGATTTCTATTACTATAAATAGAATTTTTGAGACATTTTTTTCGACGATGTACTTGACATTCTGAGTCAGTTCTAACACGTTTGGATTTCTATTACTATAAATAGAATTTTTGAGACATTTTTTAGACGATGTACTTGACATTCTGAGTCAGTTCTAACACGTTTGGATTTCTAGTGTCATAAATAGAATTTCTGAGACATTTTTCGACGATGTACTTGACAATCTGAGTCAGTTCTAACACCTTTGGATTTCTATTAGCATAAATACAATTTCTGAGATTTCTTTCGACTATGTACTTGACATTCTGAGCCAGTTCTAACACGTTTGGATTTCTATTAATATAAATAGAATTTTTGAGACATTTTTCGACGATGTACTTGACATTCTGAGTCAGTTATAACATGTTTGGATTTCTATTAGCATAAATACAATTTCTGAGATTTTTTTTCGACTATGTACTTGACATTCTGAGCCAGTTCTAACACGTTTGGATTTCTATTACTATAAATAGAATTTTTGAGACATTTTTTAGACGATGTACTTGACATTCTGAGTCAGTTCTAACACGTTTGGATTTCTATTAGCATAAATACAATTTCTGAGATTTTTCTCGACGATGTACTTGACATTCTGAATCAGTCCTAACATGTCTGGATTTCTATTACTATAAATAGAATTTTTGAGACGTTTTTCGACGATGTACTTGACATTCTGAGTCAGTTCTAACACGTTTGGATTTCTATTAGCATAAATGCAATTTCTGAGATTTTTCTCGACTATGTACTTGACATTCTGAGTCAGTTCTAACACGTTTGGATTTCTATTAATATAAATATAATTTCTAAGACATTTTTTTGACGATGTACTTGACATTCTGAATCAGTTCTAACATGTCTGGATTTCTATTACTATAAATAGAATTTTTGAGAAATTTTTTCGACGATATACTTGACATTCTGAGACAGTTCTAAAACGTTCGGATTTCTATTGCCATAAATAGAATTTCTGAGACATTTTTCGACGATGTAGTTGATATTCTGAGTCATTTCTAGCACGTTTGGATTTCTATTACCATAAATAGATTTTCTGATACATTTTTGTCGACGATGAACTTGACATTCTGAATCAGTCTAACACGTTTGGATTTCTATTACTATAAATAGAAATTTTGAGACATTTTTTCGACGATATAATTAACATTTTGATTCGGTTCTAACACGTTTGGATTTCTATTACCATAAATAGAATTTTTGAGACATATTTTTCGACGATATACTTGACATTCTGAGTCAGTTCTAACACATTTGTATTTCTTGGAGCATAGATAGAATTTCTAAGATATTTTCTCTTTTTTTCCAGCCTACTTTCTTGGAATTTGTAAAGAATTTTCTGATCTCCAAGTCTAAGAAGTTCTAAACTCTTAGTACACAATTGGTTTTCTGCGACAAAAAACGAAATTTCTGAGACATTTGTAGATATTCTGAAGCTTTTTTTTATCTTAACGTCTTTTTAAAACACAGAATACTTTCAGTGTAAATCTAATTACGATGTACTCTGAATTCTGAGTGACTTCTAGGCTATTAAATTAGCTCGGATTTCTATTAACATAAATGGAATTTCTGAGATCTTCAATCGCTTCTGAGATCGCTTCTTTAATCCGATATTTCTAGATATTCTGAGTCAGTTTTAACACGTTTGGATTTCTATTAGCATAAATGAGCGTTCTTTAGACCTACATGACTTTTAAAAACACACTACATTCTCTAAATCTGACCACGATAATGCAAACTTCAAATTCGCATTCTGATCAGTTCTAAATTATTAAACACGGTCGGAGTTCTATTAACATAAATAGAACTTCTGAGACATTTCTATTTTTTTGAGCCTACTTTCTTGAGTCCTTTTTTTTGGGAGTTTTCTGGTCTCATGTCAAAGACAGTTCTTTCGATTTCTGCGAGATCAAACGAAATAAAAGAAAAAAAAAAGATATTTACGAGGGAATATAAATTGTTAGTACCAAAAATTCCATTCCCATCCCAAGTCCAGATCCAGGCCAGATCCTAAGTAACATTTTTAATGAAATTAACATGGCCTGCAAGAACTTAAAACTACGAAGTATATTGCCAAAATGGCAACCACTTGAAAGAACCGTGGATACCAAGTGATAGTCACCAAAATGAGGAACAAATATGGGGTAGTTAGGGTAGTAGTAGAAAGGATTTCTCCACCTTTCTGCAAACTAAAAAATCACGGTTGCGCGAGGAGTGTTGAGAAGAATGAGAGGCTGAAGAAGAGAAAATTTGAGAAAGCTTTAGATTATTAATTATTTTATTTATCAGTACGATAAGATGCATATGAATGGATGTAAATTGTTTGAAAGAACCGTGGATACCAAAAATCACCAAAATGAGGAACATGAGGATGAAGTATCTAGTGGCAGAACCGGTTTCGCCCCTTTTCTGCAAATTATATAATCACGGTATTGCCACGTTCCAATCACGTAGCGAAATGGCAAATGGAATTGTGGCTGTTTCCAATTGACCAACACTTTAGTTTCCTGACCCACATGACGTCATAATGTTTTTCCTCTTGCAGCTTAACAAATAAAAACTCGAAAGCCCTATTTTCTTTAATTTGCTGATGTTCTTTTCTTTCACATAAGTTGAGGCAAAACTTCTTAAGATGTTTTGCTATAATAAACGTACAGCAATCCATATGTTAATACAACTCACAAACTAGTGCAGAAGCTGAAAAGACGTTATAGACTTTGGGAATAGGCACTAACAAACGCTAAATATTATGGTTTTTTTCACCACTTACGCGGATCTTTTGAAGTGACGGTAACTTTTAGGGAAATCTACAAGGAACAATAACTTTAAAGTGGCTTTCGTCTGTTGCGAGAAGTGGCTAACACCACAGTGTACCAGATAAGTGAGGTGGTCACTTTCATAGCACGATCAAGTGCCGCCCACTTTAAAGAGTTCTTGCAGGCTATTGAAACGTAGCAGAAACCAACATAATCACTTAGAGTTAATTCTCTATTCAAAATAAATTATAGGTGATTTTAATTTTTACGTTAATGTCTCTCTGACGTGGCGTTCATTAGATTCTGTAACGTTTCATTCACTTTTAGATTCACTGTGGAGTTTCTTACCTTCGTGACAGAAAAACACAGCATTACCATTCATGGAATGAAAAAAAAACATGATTTCGACGTTTTACTGTTAGCGTTAGATATGGGTGGTAAATACATAAAATACGTAAATACGTAAAAACCACGTGGCGATATAAGCTTATGTAACTATGAAGCTGCTTGGGTTCAGGACCAGGATATTTACAGTTATAAGTTTTGGAGACTGCTGCTGTTTTTGTTCTCTTTTTACTCTCTTCTTTGATGATTTTGAGTTACTCTATTTCATTATTGATCTTGAAAATCAAGAAAATGTATGTGTGACTCACAGGTCCTGGGGTCCTCGCAATAGCTTTATTATTTTCTTTAGTAGCTACCCCTCATAAGTATTACTCTTCACCTAGTGCTTCAGCACATGGTTTGAGTCTGTCTCCATGGATCAGAGACAAGTTTGGGCCGATCCTACTTCTCGTACCAAATAAATCGCTATTTCTAGCACTGAAGTTCGAGAATTGGACTCAAATTGGGAGAGGCAAAAAGAAAAAGTGAAGAATCATAATTGAACTAATTAGAGACAGCTTAATAAAGCCAAAGTGACGAAACGAATAATGAGAGCTGTTGGTGCAATGATGCATTTGTCTACTTTATTTTCATCGTCGGAAACATGATTTGGTGTCTCTTTTATAACCTGGACAATGATGTATCCAGTGTAAAATAATAACGTTTTACTGAAGAATTCATCGCTTTCGTTGTCCTTGTGAAGCGTGTCTGTTCAATCATGCCTTGATGGTTGCTGATGAACTAGTTTGAGCAGTTTTACGCTTATTCGGTACTTCCTCTGTCCTTGGCTGGAGTTTTTTAATCTCTTGATGTGCTGAAGTAGTGAAGGATCTGGTGAGAGGTTACTCCTGAATTGCTGCTTGAACAATTCAAAATGTCCTGCTTCTGGATTACCAAGGAAAAGCAAAACATTTTCCTCGCCTTGGCATAGTTCTTTTCAGAATTACTGTACTAGAATTACTGTACTATAGTGCTGCGGTTCAGACCAATTCTGGCGAATATCGTTCAGTGGACCTCAAAGTGATGATTTTGTTTCATAAAGATGGGCGCTAACAAACACTAACTTGAACTAACCTGCTGAATATTTTAATATCGAAATTAGTTTTATACGACTTTATAGGGGGATTGTATGTAGCATTTCCGCAGGCAGGATACTGTCTGTTGCAGGATACCACCAGAACCAGTCAAAAAGCAACACCACTAACAATATCGGGTCTGCTAATCCATTTTGACACGTCAAATCCCAAAATGGCTTCTCAGGACTTACTACTTACCTGCGTGACTGGTGCCATGAGCTTGTCATATCCAAATGCACCCCAAAAAGCTATTATCCCTAGTTATTATTATTACTATTGTTATTATGCAGGTGAAACTTAATACACCTTAGAGATTTCGTATTTTAAACACGGCTTAAACCTCGTTGTCTACGTGCCCGGATTCCCCTTCCTGAAAACTGCTTTTGTTCCATTAAATTCTTATCAGAAACGTCCAAGCTTAACACTGTTAAAATGCGAGTCTCTTCGTTAGGGTCCTGAAATTGCAGTGTAAAAGTCTAGAATATTGCAAAAATGGTTAACACAACAATAAAATTAATCTTTTCTAGATTCAAGGCCCTGAAATGAACCTAAACACCGAGGAGTTGGACGGCTGGCCTCCGGTTCTCGACGACACCATCTATTTAAGTGCAGGTAAATTTTAATTACTAAGGCCCATTTTCACAAGTCCAGTTTAAACTCTGCCTTTGTATCACAAACTTCGGATTAACTTTAAACTGCAGTTTAAGCCGAACTTGTAAAAGTCCATGATCACTCTCTGTCGATTTGCAGATCCCATGAACGACACCTCGAACATCTCCACAGAGATCCCAAACTACTCGGACGTCATTCCCAAAAACGATACCTTATACTTCACAATCTTGCCAATCTTGCCGCTCACCTGCTTCATCGCCATGGTGGTCAATGTGCTGGTCATCGCCAGCGCACGCTGGATTCGCTGCTCCATGACTCCCAATTTGAAGATGAGTCTGAGTCTAGCTGCTGCGGATGCTGCCAGCTCCACCTTGTGTGGGTTATTGTACCTCTTTGAGAATTACCAACTCAGATTGGGCGCTTTCGGCTACGTGCTGGAGGTTTTGAGGTTGAGCGGAATCGGTGAGTAATTTCGAAGAGAACAAGAGCCGACTGATAAACTTTATAAGTTCAGTAATTATAATGAGCCCTCTTGAGTGTATAAACTTAATTAAGGGCTCATCAGTGCATTGTCTATTCGTTTAATGAAATTTGGACCCTCGTTTGCGGACGGGTGCCGTGACCCCTGTCAAGGGCCTAATGGAATCTATAATTAATGACCCCTCATCGGACTGATTCATCAGCCACCTGCGTTATTTAAGAAATAAAGATACTCAAGTTAGCACTCAAAGTGGCACATCTTCGGTTTGAAATTTATGATGATGGTAAAATAACCATAAGGGAATTCGACTGATGGCGTTCGAATTCCGGATTTGTCACATGACCTAACCCGTTTACGGATTGTTGAAGATGTGCCCCGTTCGTTACGCATGATTGACGTCGACAATATGGTAATAAGTCCGTTGTTTCCCCATTGAGCTTCATATCAGCCCTCTCATGGCCTCCGAACACACACCTGAAAAAAGAAATTTGATCAGGGGCGCAGCATATTGGCAAAGTTTTAGATAAATAAAAGAACATCCTTTTTTGTCAAAAATTCAGTCTTATAGATGAATTTTTCTAATGAACACCCAGATTATAGGAATATAAGTATGAGCAGATTTGTTTTAAAAACTTCAATGACTAAACAACTTTCCTCCTTCTCTACCTAAAAGGACAAACAAAATTGTCAGACACTAGCAGACCTTGACAACTTTGTACACGTTTGGATTCCTAAAAGCCTTGAGAACTGCCCTTTTCTTTGCAACAAAAAACCTAAAAAAATGGAGAAACTCGATACTAGAGGCCTTTTACAATTGAGGATATTTAGACGTTAACGTATCAAAAAATTAAAAAAAAACTCAAGAAATAAAAGTTGGACTCTAAGAAACTTTGACAACTGGCAATTACCCTACAACAAACTATAAAAGGAAATAATTTTGTGTCGTTACACATTTTAGTTTCGAAATATATTCAACGACAAGGCTTGACAACTGACGTTACATAAAAGGCTCAAATAAATCAGTCATTTGAGGTCCTTGACATTGGACTTTTGACACATCATGTACAATTACAGGTTTTGACAAAAAATAGGCTAAATTTCTTGACCACTGAATTTTTTCCTTCAAGCAATACGACAAGTGAAGAAACTTGATTCTAGAAGACTTTGACGATTGAAGAAACAAGATCTAATAGAACAAACGCAAAAACGACCTCAATAAACAAATTGTCAGATTTTAGAGGGCTTTGACAACATTTTACACGTTAAGAAACAGAACTTGGATACTCAAAGTTTTGACAACTGAGGTTTTTTGTACAAGAAAAAACCTGGAAAGAAAGGAAGGAGAGGAAAAAAGGGAAAGCGGGAGGAAAAAACTAGAAACAGAAATATTCTAGTTTTTTATTTCTTCCTTCTATTCTATGACAAATCGGACACCTCAAAACATAGAAGTTATCAATAATAAAAAAAATAAATATCGAAAGCTAAAGGTTTTTGATTGAATTGATTTTTGAATTTTTTCTCAAGCACCACGGAAAGTGGAGAATTGCGACGCTAGAAGACTTTGAAAATCGAGGAGATAAAAAATAAAAAGACGAACACAAAAATATAAACAAATTGTCAGATACTAGGAGACCTTGACTATATTTTACACGTCATGAAACGGTAAAAAACTTGGATACCCAAAGCTTTAACGAATTTGTATTCCTAACAGCCTTGATAACGGCCGGTTTCTTCGCCACAAAAAAACCTGAAAAATTAAGGAACTCGACACTAGAGACCTTTCCCAAAAAATAGCAATTGGACTCCTAAATAACTTGACAACCGGATTTTTCCGTTTAAGCAAGTCGAAAACTGAAGAAACTTGACACTAGAATCCTTTGACATTTGGAGAGATAAAAAATAAAAGAATAAACACAAAAATGTGCTGAATAAAAAAATTGTCAGACATTAGAGACCTTGACAACCTTTTGCACGTCAAGGAACAGAACTTAGATACCTAAAAGCCTTGACGACCGCTTTTTCGTTCGCAAAAAAAAAACATAAAAAGTGAAAAAAACTGGTCACTAGAGACCTTTCAATTGATAAGATTTAGGAAAACTTGAAAAATAACGTTTACTTAAAAAAAAACGTTGACACCTTAAGACACAGAACTTTGATTCTGTGAGACCTTGAGAACTGACAATTACCCTACAATAAGGATTAAAATTAAAAAAAATTGACAAACCTCGTCAGCTGTAAAGGCTCTTCAATTTCTGACATTTTATTGTTTGAGTCTACAACAAATTTGAATACCGCTAAAGATAAAAGTTGTCAAAATTCTAAAATAGGAAACCATTACAATTGAAATATACTCAACGAAAATGCTTGACACTGACGTAAAAGGCCTGATTAAATTAAAAAAAAATAAAACCCTTGAGGACTTTGACAACCGGATTTTTTCTTTCAAACAACTCAAAAGTGAGGAAAATTAACACTACTAGACTTTGACAATTGAAAAGGTTTGGAAGACTATCAAAATTAACATTTTATTTTCAGCAAAAATAGATATATAAAAAAGACTTTAAAGAAACTTGACGTTTACCGTAAAAAAACACATATAATTTCTGACACCAGGTGACTTTGACAAATCAACTTTAACAACTAGAAACCTTCTAGTTTCCGAAACTTTTCTTCAAATCGATAAGAAATTTGACCCTTCAAAACATAGAAGTTATCATTAATAAAAAAATAAATGTCGAAAATTAAAAGATATTGACAACTGGAATATATTTCTGACACTACGAGACTATGACAATTCAACTGTAAAAATGGAAGTAGAAGAACTGAACTCGTACTATTCTAGTTTCTGATTTTTTTTAGAATCCGTAACACATTTATTTAACGACACTCAAAACATGGAAGATGTCAATAATAAAGAAATAAATATCGAAAACTAAAAGGTTTAATTATTAACTTTAAGACATGAGTTAACAAAAAAATTAACACCTGAGCAGCTGACAACTTTTGACATTTTAATAAACAAAAATTAAACACTTTAAAGGTCTTGACATCCGCGTTTTTCCAAGCCAAAAAATACTTGACACTTGACACTACAAAAAACTTTGACATTTGACACTTGATACTACAAGACGTTCATAATAGAGTATATTTAAAAAACTTTGACACCTCAAGAAACAGAATTTCGGTTCTGAGAGACCTTGACAACTGACGATTACCCTACAATAAGGAATAAAATTAAAAAATGTTTGACAAGCTTCGTCGGCTGTAAAGACTCTTCAGTTTCTGACATTTTATTGTTTGAGTCTACAATAAATTTGAACCGCTAAAGAAAAAAGTTGTCAAAAGTGTAGAGATCTGCGACTTTTCACAAAAAATTAGGAGTTGGAATCCTAAATCACTTGACAACCTGATTTTTCCGTTCAAGCAACTTGAAAACTTAACACTAGAAGACTTTGGCATTTGAAGGGATCAAAAATAAAAGAACAAACACAAAAATGAAGTGAGTAAACAAATTGTCACACACTTGAGACCTTCACAACTTTTTACACGTCAAGAAATAGAACTTAGACACCTAAAAGCCTTGACGACCGCTTTTTCTTCGCAAAAAAAAACATGAAAAGGGACTCATCACAAGAGGCCTTTCAGAATTGATAAGATTTAGGAAAGAAACAGAATTTCGATTTTGAGAGACCTTGACAACTGACAATTACCCTGAAACAAGGATTAAAGTTTTAAAAAAATTTCATAAGCCTCGTCGGCTTTAAAGACTCTTCAGTTTCTGACATTTTATTGTCTGAGTCTACAACTAATTTGAACCGCTAAAGATAAAAGTTGTTAAAAGTCTAAAATATGAAACCATTATAATTGAAATATACTCAACGAAAATGCTTGACACTGACGTAAAAGGCGTGAGTGGACTAAAAAAAATGAAACCCTTGAAGATTTTGACAACCGGATTTTTCCTTTAAAGCAACTCGAAAACTGAAGAAATTTGACACCACTAGATTTTGACAACTGAAAAGGTTTGGAAGACTACCAAAAGTAATATTTTAGTTTAAAAAAAATAGATATGTAATACAAACTTTAAAGAAATTTGACGTTTACCATAAAAAAACACATACAATTTCTGACACCAGGTGACTTCGACAAATCAACTGTAAACAACCTTCTAGTTTCCGAAACTTTTCTTGAAATGGATAGGAAATTTGTCACTTCAAAACATAGAAGTTATCAATAATAATAAAATAAATGTCGAAAATTAAAAGATTTTGTCAACTGGAATATATTTGATAAAAAACTTTACAACAAAAGCATAAACAAACAAGCAAAAATTGTCAAACACCTGAGTAGCTTGACAACTTTTGACACTTTAATAAAGAGAAATTGAACACCTAAAAGTCTTTGACAACCGAATTTTTTCCTTCAGGCAATTGCAGAGTAAAAAAATTTGAAACCAGGAGACTTTGACAAATGAGGAGATTTAAACAATATTCAAAATTATTCTTTACTTCTCAGAAAAAATAAACATTTCAAAATAAATTGCATTTTAATGAGCCTTGACATTTAACCTATAAAAAAATCACATACATTTTCTGACACTACGAGATTTTGACAATTCCACTGTAAAGATGGACGGAAAAGAACTGACTATTCCAGTTTTTAACTTTTTTTAGAATCTATAAACATTTGACACTTCAGAACATAGAAGTTGTCAATTATGAAGAAATAAAAATTCACAACCAGAAGGTTTAATTATTAACTTTAAGACATGAGTAAACAAAAAAATTATTAAACACCTGAGCAGCTTGATAACTTTTGACATTTTAGTAAACCAAAAATTGAACTCCTTAAAGGCCTTGACATCCGCCTTTTTCCTCGATAAAAAAAAGACCTTTACACTTGACACTACAAAAAATCTTTGACATTTGACACTTGATACTACAAGACATTCATAATTGAGTATTTTAGAATTAGAATAGTATTTAGAAAAACTGAGAGAAAAGTGACTCTTTAACAAGTCGGTTAGAGAGACCTTTCAGTTTCAGACACTCGTTTTTAAATTTTTAACATATTAGACAAGTCACAAGATAGAAGTGGTCAAACAAATGTTGAAAAAGATGACATAATCAAAGTAAATAAACTTTTGCTTCTTCACACTTTTTTTTGGCATTTCAGAACAAACTAGATGACGTCTTCAAATGAACACCCCTACAATTTCACATTCTGTACCTACTAACTTTAATCAAATTTCAAATGTTACGCCATTGACACTTTATACATTTTTTTTATACATATAACCTGCTTCTGAAAATCCATTTAACCTTTACGAATACCTAATATATAGGAAGATCAGGGAGGATAGGGGAGGGGAAAAATGTAATTTTCCAATAAGCTCGCTTGACTGTTGCTGGCTCGTTTGATGTAATTGAATTCTTTTGTACCTTTAAACCCCCATTTTTCCCTCAGTTGTGACGGTGGTCCATCTGCTGGCCCTCAGTTTGAACCACTACATCGGGATTTTGAAGCCCCTGCACTACAACTCCATAGTTACCGACAAAAAGGTGAAACCCTGCTCTGCACGCGAAGCCCTAAGTTTTAGAGTATTTTTGCAGGTTTATCGAGTTTTGTGGTTGCTGTGGTTGGTGCCGTTCCTCGTCATCGTTTGTCTTTTAGCGGCCTTCGACACAAATGGAACGTTGAGGGACAATTTCCTTAACAACTCTGATCAATTTCCCAAGTAATTTTTTGCCTATTTAAATCGAGCTACGTCCTAACATATAAATGACCTTTTAGGTTTATGGACACTTTCTCCTTTAGAATCTCCTACTCGGTCCTATTTTTCCTGCCGATCTTCTTCATGGTCATCTGCTACTCCCATATAGTGATTGTTGTCAAAAAGCAGCAAACACGCTGGAATAATTTGTCCAGGGTGGGAAGTACACGCGTCAAAGGTAAAATTGCCCCTTTTAGTATATTTTCCGACTTTCCAATTTTTTTTTTTAATAAAAAAAAGGAAAAGCTGGGCATAAAATGAGCAGAGAGCGCAAGCAGCTGGAGGGCAACGTAAAGGCCATCTACACGACCCTTTTGATACTGGGCTCCTGCTTCCTGGGCTGGACCCCTGCGCTGCTGATCTTCACTCTGACCTGCACCTACGGTTGCTATATATCCGGTGAACAGCTGGATTATCTTAACAGGCACTACTTCTACACAGTGATATCTCTACGTCTGGTCGAGAATATGTTAATTGTACTGAAGATGCTAGCCAACCCCATCATCTACAGTATACGAGTTAGGGAGATTAAGGTACGTATAGATAAATAATAAGTAGTGATTGATCCAGTCAATATGTTTGACAATTTTAAGAAATACTTGATTTGACTTGAAAAACTAAATACTTGACAAGTCGGTACTTGACTTGAGATGATTTTTTTTAACAGTTGGGCTTGACTTGATGTGAAGTATTTTCAAACTACTTGATACTTGACCACAAATGTTGAATGAACAAGATGAACTCAAACATGGCTAGAATGTATTTCTGAAGTAAAATGAAAAACTTGAGAGAACTTAAAGGATTCTTTATCTTTGTTGACAAGAAAATCGAAGCAAATTTTTATTGCAAACTATAACCCCTATCTGAATTAAGACGCAAATGCGAGATAACTGAAAGTTCCAGATTTATGTCAAAAAGACTAGAAGAAATTGGATTCTAAATCTTGATTGAAGAAGTAAATTGAAGGAATTTTCTCCAATAAACAGAAATGTATAATTCTTCATCACAGAAGAAGGCGAAGTAAGCTTTGGCAAAAAAAAATGTGAGCTTTAAAGAAATTTTTTTTAAGTTTCAATAACAATTGAAGATTTTCTAGACATTATCTGAAAAAAACAAATAAAAGCAGTGGCGAAGAAAGTCAAATATGTATCTCAATAAAACACAAAATTTAAGGAAAATAAATCTGAGGTAGAAAGAAGAATTAAGCGAATTTGGCAACACATATTTCACAAAAATGTCTTACTTTTAAAAATAAACCTATACATTGAGGAATTTTCAGATATTTTTTTTTCAATTAGAACTGTGCCATTTTTAGATTTGACATATTTCTAACCAGTGGCGGATCCATGGGAAGGGCTGAGGGCGATCCCCCACTTTTTTTCGACTCGCTTTAGATTTCTTTGTGATTTTTGTTTGACTGACTGATAAACGCAAACGCACTGAAAAGATTCGTTTTGACGAATTTTGAAATCGACATCCGAAGGGGTCTATCTCCGAAAATATTGCACATACGGAACTTCCGATGGTGGGAGGTGAAAGACGACATCAAAAAGAAGAAAAAAAATAGTTGGATTCACTCCGATCGGCCGAGGGGTTTTTAAGTTACTAGCGGGCAAATTTGAGAGTTGAGAAAAAAGTCGTATTAACCCCCTTTGAACATTTTCGAAAAATTTTTTGCCGTTTTTAATCGGAATATTTATTTTTAGTCGGAATGGCACTCTTGCAATGCCCTGAGAACGTAACAAACTCAATTCGAATGAATTTAACCTTTAAAAAGGTTTTTTTTTAAATAGTCAAAGAACACGATTCTAAAAGTGCTTAAAAATCGACTTCCGAAGGGGTCTATCTCCGAAAATATTGTACCTACGAAATTTTCGATAGTGGGAGGTGAAAGAGGACCCCAAAGAGAGGAAAAAAACACTTGGATTCACTCCGATCGGTCGAGACGTTCTCAAGTTACAGGCAGTCAAAGCTGAAAATTTAGGAAAAAGTCGTAATCCCCCTTGGACATTTTCGAAAAAAACTAAGAAATTTTTTTTTGCTGTTTTTGATCGGACTAGCACGCCTGCAATCCCCTAAGAACGTAGCAAACTCAATTCGAATGAATTTAACCATTAAAAAGGTTTTTTTTTTAAATGGTCAAAGAAGGCGATTCTAAAAGTGCTTAGAATCGACATCCGAAGGGGTCGATCTCCGAAAATATTGCACCTACGAAACTTTCGATAGTGGGAGGTGAAAGAGGACCCCAAAAAGAGGAAAAAAACACTTGAATTCACTCCGATCGGTCGAGGCGTTCTCAAGTTACAGGCAGTCAAAGCTGAAAATTTAGGAAAAAGTCGTAATCCCCCTTGGACATTTTCGAAAAAAACTAAGACATTTTTTTTTGCTGTTTTTGATCGAACTGGCACGCCTGCAATCCCCTAAGAACGTAACAAACTCAATTCGAATGAATTTAACCTCTAAAGAGGTTTTTTAAAAATGGTCAAAGAACGCGATTCTAAAAGTGCTTAGATATCGACATCTGAAGGGGTCTATTTCCAAAAATATTGCACCAACGAAACTTTCGATAGTGGGAGGTGAAAGAGGACCCCAAAAAGAGGAAAAAACAATTTGATTCATTCCGATCGGTAGAGGCGTTCTCAAGTTACAGGCGGTCAAAGTTGAAAAAAGTCGTAATCCCCTTGGACATTTTCTTTGGATTTCTTAGACATCCCTTGGACATTTTCGAAAAAAACTAAGAAATTTTTTTTTTGCTGTTTTTGATCGGACTGGCACGCCTGCAATCCCCTAAGAACCTAACAAACTCAATTCGTATGAATTTAACTTCTAAAGAGGTCTTTTAAAAATTGTCAAAGAACGCGATTTTAAAAGTGCTTAAAATTTGATTTCCGAAGGATCTATTTCGGAAAATATTGCACCTACCGAACTTCCGAAAGTGGGAGGTGAAAGAAGACCCCAAAAAGAGGAAAAAACATTTGAATTCACTCCGATCGGTCGAGGCGTTCTCAAGTTACAGGCGGTCAAAGTTGAGAATTGAGAAAAAGTCGTAATACCCCTATCGGATATTTTCGAAAAAAAATCGGAATTTTTTTTGCTGTTTTTGATCTGAATGGCACACCTGCAATCCCCTAAGAACGTAAGAAACTCAATTCGAATGAATTTAACCTCTAAAAATGTTTTTTATTAAAATGGTCAAAGAAGGCGATTCTAAAAGTGCTTAGAATCGACATCCGAAGGGGTCGATCTCCGAAAATATTGCACCAACGAAACTTTCGATAGTGGGAGGTGAAAGAGGACCCCAAAAAGAAGAAAAAAACAATTTGATTCATTCCGATCGGTAGAGGCGTTCTCAAGTTACAGGCGGTCAAAGTTGAAAAAAGTCGTAATCCCCTTGGACATTTTCTTTGGATTTCTTGGACATCCCTTGGACATTTTCGAAAAAAACTAAGAAATTTTTTTTTTTGCTGGTTTTGATCGGACTGGCACGCCTGCAATCCCCTAAGAACCTAACAAACTCAATTCGTATGAATTTAACTTCTAAAGAGGTCTTTTAAAAATTGTCAAAGAACGCGATTCTAAAAGTGCTTAAAATTTGATTTCCGAAGGATCTATTTCGGAAAATATTGCACCTACCGAACTTCCGATAGTGGGAGGTGAAAGAAGACCCCAAAAAGAGGAAAAAACATTTGAATTCACTCCGATCGGTCGAGGCGTTCTCAAGTTACAGGCGGTCAAAGTTGAGAATTGAGAAAAAAGTCGTAATACCCCTATCGGATATTTTCGAAAAAAAATCGGATTTTTTTTTGCTGTTTTTGATCTGAATGGCACACCTGCAATCCCCTAAGAACGTAAGAAACTCAATTCAAATGAATTTAACCTCTAAAAATGTTTTTTTTTAAAATGGTCAAAGAAGGCGATTCTAAAAGTGCTTAGAATCGACATCCGAAGGGGTCGATCTCCGAAAATATTGCACCTACGAAACTTTCGATAGTGGGAGGTGAAAGAGGACTCCAAAAAGAAGAAAAAAACAGTTGGATTCACTCCGATCGGTCGAGGCGTTCTCAAGTTACAGGCAGTCAAAGCTGAAAATTTAGGAAAAAGTCGTAATCCCCCTTGGACATTTTCGAAAAAAACTAAGACATTTTTTTTTTGCTGTTTTTGATCGGACTGGCACGCCTACAATCCCCTAAGAACGTAACAAACTCAATTCGAATGAATTTAACCTCTAAAGAGGTTTTTTAAAAATGGTCAAAGAACGCGATTCTAAAAGTGCTTAGATATCGACATCTGAAGGGGTCTATCTCCAAAAATATTGCACCAACGAAACTTTCGATGGTGGGAGGTGAAAGAGGACCCCAAAAAGAGGAAAAAAACAATTTGATTCATTCCGATCGGTAGAGGCGTTCTCAAGTTACAGGCGGTCAAAGTTGAAAAAAGTCGTAATCCCCTTGGACATTTTCTTTGGATTTCTTGGACATCCCTTGGACATTTTCGAAAAAAACTAAGAAATTTTTTTTTTTGCTGGTTTTGATCGGACTGGCACGCCTGCAATCCCCTAAGAACCTAACAAACTCAATTCGTATGAATTTAACTTCTAAAGAGGTCTTTTAAAAATTGTCAAAGAACGCGATTCTAAAAGTGCTTAAAATTTGATTTCCGAAGGATCTATTTCGGAAAATATTGCACCTACCGAACTTCCGATAGTGGGAGGTGAAAGAAGACCCCAAAAAGAGGAAAAAACATTTGAATTCACTCCGATCGGTCGAGGCGTTCTCAAGTTACAGGCGGTCAAAGTTGAGAATTGAGAAAAAAGTCGTAATACCCCTATCGGATATTTTCGAAAAAAAATCGGAATTTTTTTTTCTGTTTTTGATCTGAATGTCACACCTGCAATCCCCTAAGAACGTAAGAAACTCAATTCGAATAAATTTAACCTCTAAAAATGTTTTTTTTTAAAATGGTCAAAGAAGGCGATTCTAAAAGTGCTTAGAATCGACATCCGAAGGGGTCGATCTCCGAAAATATTGCACCAACGAAACTTTCGATAGTGGGAGGTGAAAGAGGACCCCAAAAAGAGGAAAAAACAATTTGATTCATTCCGATCGGTAGAGGCGTTCTCAAGTTACAGGCGGTCAAAGTTGAAAAAAGTCGTAATCCCCTTGGACATTTTCTTTGGATTTCTTGGACATCCCTTGGACATTTTCCAAAAAAACTAAGAAATTTTTTTTTTGCTGTTTTTGATCGGACTGGCACGCCTGCAATCCCCTAAGAACCTAACAAACTCAATTCGTATGAATTTAACTTCTAAAGAGGTCTTTTAAAAATTGTCAAAGAACGCGATTCTAAAAGTGCTTAAAATTTGATTTCCGAAGGATCTATTTCGGAAAATATTGCACCTACCGAACTTCCGATAGTGGGAGGTGAAAGAAGACCCCAAAAAGAGGAAAAAACAGTTGGATTCACTCCGATCGGTCGAGGCGTTCTCAAGTTACAGGCGGTCAAAGTTGAGAATTGAGAAAAAAGTCGTAATAACGCCCCATTGGATATTTTCGAAAAAAAACAAAATTTTTTTTTTCTGTTTTTGATCCGAATGGCACCACTGCAATCCCCTAAGAACGTAACAAACTCAATTCGAATGAATTTAACCTCTAAAGAGGTTTTTTAAAAATGGTCAACGAACGCGATTGTAAAAGTGCTTAGATATCGACATCCGAAGAGGTCTATCTCCAAAAATATTGCACCTACAAAACTTTCGATAGTGGGAGGTGAAAGAGGACCCCAAAAAGAGGAAAAAAACAATTTGATTCTCTCCGATCGGTAGAGGCGTTCTCAAGTTACAGGCGGTCAAAGTTGAAAATTTAGAAAAAAGTCGTAACAACCCCATTGGACATTTTCGAAAAAAATTCGGAATTTTTTTTTTGCTGTTTTTGATCGGAATGGCACACCTGCAATCCCCTAAGAACGTAACAAACTCAATTCGAATGAATTCAACCTCTAAAGAGGTTTTTTAGAAATGGTCAAAGAACGCGATTCTAAAAGTGCTTAAAAATCGACTTCCAAAGGGGTCTATCTCCGAAAATATTGTACCTACGGAACTTCCAATAGTGGGAGGTGAAAGAGGACATCAAGAAGAGGAAAAAACAGTTGGATTCACTCCGATCGGTCGGAGCGTTCTCAAGTTTAAAATTTCTTAGTTTTAAGAATAAACATGTGAAGTGGGTACTCATTTTCAGCTAATTTTTTTCAAATAAAACGTTGCTATTTTCAGATTCGACGTATCTCTAACTGCTTCAAAAAAAGATTGCTGTCTTATTTTGAAAGATAAACCCATACAATTTCAGCTATTTTTGGCTAGTAAAACGGTGCTTTTGTGAGATTTAATATATCTCTAACAGAATTCGAAATAAAAAACGAAAATTTCTTAGTTTTAAAAATAAACATATGAAGTAATTTTTAGTTAATATTTTTCAAATGAAACGTTGCTACTTTCAGATTCGACGTATCTCTAACTCTATCAAAAAAAGATTACTGTCTTATTTTGAAAGATAGACCCATAAAATTTCAGCTATTTTTTCCTAGTAAAACAGTGCTTATGCTTGTGAGATTTAACATATCTCTAACATAATTCGAAATAAAAAACGAAAATTTCTTAGTTTTAAAAATTAATATTTGAAGTGGGTACTCATTTTCAGCTAATTTTTTTCATTTAAAACGATGCTATTTTCAGATTCGACGTATCTCTAACTCCTTCAAAAAAAAATAGGATTCTTATTTTGAAAGATAGACCCATAAAATTTCAGCAATTTTTTCCAAGTAGGACGGTGCTGTTGTGAGATTTGACATATCTCTAACACAATTCGAAATAAAATCGAAAATTTCTTAGTTTCAAAAATAGACATATGAAGCGGGTACTCATTTTCAGCTAATTTTTTTCAATTAAATCGATGCTGTTGTCAGATTTATCGTATTTCTAATTCTATTCGAGAAAAACGAAAGTTTCTTAATTTGAAAGATACTCCAAGGAGTGGGTACACAATTTCAATTATTTTTTTCCAACGAAGACGGTGCTGTTGTGAGATTTAACATATCTCTAACCCAATGTGAAATAAAAACGAAAATGTCTTAGTGTTAGAAATAAACATATGAAGTGGGTACTCATTTTCAGGTAATTTTTTTCAATTAAAACGATGCTATTTTCAGATTCAAAGTATCTTTAGCTCCGTCAAAAAAAAGATAGGTTTCTTGATTTGAAAGATAGACCCATAAAATTACAGCTATTTTCCCAAGTAAGACGGAGCTGCTGTAAGATTTAACATATCTCTAACACAATTCGAAATAAAAAAAAGGACGAAAATTTCTTAGTTTTAAAAATAAACATATGAAGGGGGTACTCTTTTCCAGCTAATTTTTTCCAGTTAAGAAGGTGCTGTTTTGAGATTTAACATATCTCAAACCTAGTTAAACAAGGCAAAATTTCTTACGTTTAAAAATAAACCGATGAAGTCCGTACTCATTTTCAGCAATTTTTTTTTCGGTGCTATTTTCAGATTTGACGTATCTCTAACCCTGTCGAGAAAAACATAAGTTTCTTATTTTGAAAGATAGCCCCATAAAATTTCAACTTATTTTCTTATCTTCTTCATTACAACATTTCTTACGTTTAAAAATGAACCTATGAAGTGTGTACTTATTTTCAGGATTTTTTTTTTCGGTGCTATTTCAGATATGACGTATCTCTAACTCTCTAACAAAACTTTCTAGTTTTAAAAATAAACATATTATTATGAAGTGGTTACTCATTTTGTGGTTTAATTATTTGGGAGTAATAACAGAAATTTTAAGTTTAGGAAGGAATTTAGTTTCTACTTCAATACAGAAATAAATTTTAGAGATCTCAGATAAACTGTGGGATTCTTCGAGAACGAATAGAACGAAAATGCCCCCCCCCCCCCCCCCCACCCCCTACCAACTAAACTTCATTCAGTTCAAGTTCCTCTAAGGGCTTCAATAAAGTATAAATTGTCTTCATTACTCAATATTTATAGAGCTGCAGCGCAAACAAAGCGTTTCTGCGCCCATTTCGATATGAACTTTTTTTCTTATTTTTATGTTTGCAATACGCCCCTTAAAGGGTTACGTTTACTTTGAAATCACTTATATCTACAATACGAAAAACAAATTAAACACATATATTATGCCTAATAGGATCATTGCTTATAAATCTACATCAGTAATCGTTCAGATATTAAGAAAAAAATCACCTTACACTGATTACTAAGTAAAAATGAACTAATGATGCCGTGCTCAAGTATTTTTCAAATTACTTGATTTGACTTGATATTTACTCCCTTAAGCTTGACTTAGGCTTGACTGAAAATCAAGTCAAATCAAGTAAAGTAGTTTGAAAATCAAGTCAAGCTGTGAATTCTCAATAATAAGTGTGCTGATTTTGATTGATTAATTGGGTTGGTTGCTACAGGAGGGCACACGTCGGATGCTTTTGGTCATCACAGGCATCTTCAGCGAGTCTAGAAGAAGGCGGCTGGAGGAATCTGGATTCTACTATAGGTCTAGGCTGCAAAACAGTGGAGGAGGGGGTACCATCCAGGTGCGGATGACGTCGGTGAGAAATGGTGACGGAACGGTCAAAAGGTCCGGGGAGGAAAACACTATCTTGTAGAGCTCAACCTGTGCTTATTTTTCTTTGTAAATATCTCAATATTGTTAAGGGGAAGAGCAAAAACTCTGATTCTACTAGTCATATCTAAGAAACTCTGAGAAAGAATGTTGAGGTGATCGTTATTTATATTATATGTGATTCGATGGAATTCAGGGTAAATGCTTTTGTAAATTATGGTCAATATGAACAATTGAAATTGCTATGTTTTTGGACCCTTGTTGCGCAATTGGGATAATTTTTTTCAGATATAAAGAGAGAGTCGGAAAAACTAAGCAATTGTGCTATGGCTGAGGAGGAATTTCAGGGTACAAGTAAGATTTTTTTGTGACATTGAACTTACTGAACTATTGATAGGGAAATTAATTTTTTTCTAATCAAAATTGAATGAAACTGTGATGAATTTGGAGTGCGTGTCCGGCAAAAGCAAAGAAAGGGCGCCAGACATCAAATTTGTTTTTTTTTCTATTCCTGTATCTTTGTTAAGTTAAAAAAAAAACGAAATACTTTGTTTAACTACTTTAAGACTGATTTTGCATATGTAGATAGAAAATATTTATGTATCGTCCCTCGCCCATACAACAATAGCTATTTATGTAACCAGTTACGAAAAGTCCTATTTTGTGTAACGAATGAATGTTTGCGGGACGAGCGCAGCGAGTTCCCGCAATTTGAATGAGATACACAAAAAAGGCTTTTCGTCACGTGTTTCATACAAGATTTTTTCTAATTTTGACTACAAATACCTACTTAGAGAGAGAATTATTATTATTAAACGTCGATATTTACTTTTAAGCCACTTTGTATCTACTTAATACCGTAAAACTATAGCAACTGTGTGCCACAGCCGAAACCTGCAACTGGCGGTGACACCAACTTTTCATCACTAGTTACGAAAGATTTTACTTTTCGTAACTAGTTACGAAAAGTAGGACGTTACGTCACTGTCATCAGTATTGAAAAGTGCCACTATATATGTCAAAATTAGAAAAATACATTTCTTCTTCTTTTTAGTCTACTATTTTAGGTTTAAAATAAGGAAGTATAAATGTACCTAGAGTTATATATGTATTTTATTTTTGATAAATACACCAGATCCGTTGCACATATTTGTAATCTAGCTACTTGTCAGATTAAACAGATCTTCATGTTGTTGATGTCATATTAGAGTTTTTTTTTGACGAATATACCTATTACGTTGATCCTGGAGGCTCTCGCTTCTCAGTAAGTTTTCTATACCTATTTTTTTTTGAAATATTTGCGCTTATTATTTCATTGAAATAAACGGTAATTAGTCTACTTAAAATGATAATGATTATTTTTTGCAGGTGTTTGAAAGCGTATGGTCTTCTTTGAGATACCTGTTTTGAAAATTTCAAAATTGGGAAACTGTCGTAACATTTTCCAGTTTAATGTACAGAAACTCAACTTTTTGAAAAGACAAACACTATAAGTAGGTATGCAGCGAAAGTTTTGGTTCAATTTCGGTGGTTCAGTAAGGAAATAAGGGGTACATTTTGCATAATTGCAGAAAACGAATCCATCTTGTGATAGGAAATATGAGTTTTTAAATAATATAATAGTAAACTTCAAGATGCATCCTCAAAGCCTTTTATTATCTAGAAAATATTTACTTTACTAATATTTATTTAAAGTTATCTGTTTTAGAACAATGTAAGGTTATCTATGGGTTATGTAGTCTTCAACGCTTTTCAAAGAGAGCTATGAATACTGTTTACTATTTTTGACATTTTCTTCTCTTATTCTTCATTATAGTAGATATACATTAGTTGTAGTTCTCATACATTAGTTCAAGTTATATTTGGTTCTTAATATTTTTCAAGATATCTTAAAAATTAAAAAAACTGAAGCACGGTAGTAAAATTTAGTTTATAGTTCGGCATGCATTTATAAATGCCACAACCTATAAGTTGTTATGCAAGAAGTATCTATCCATAATTTAGAGTATTTTTTGTATTATTCATCATACACTTATCTTCACCAGGTTTCTTGCAATTTACGTTTGTTTAGATGACTCTCTTCAGTGCTTTTTAAAGGGAGGCTTTTTAAAACTATCTATTACTTTTAGTATTTTCTTTTAATTTTTCCATTGTAGCAACTATATATTAGTACACGTCTTTATACAAGTAACTAAGGTTTACAATCGAATAAATTTGATTCGGTTTTAAATATTTTGAAATATTGAAAATTGAAGCGCGGTAGTAACAGTTTATAGTTAATCGGATTGAAATGCAACTTTTTCAAATAAGACATCCTATAATTTATTATTCAAAAAGGATTTATTGTTAATTTAGAATATTTTCCTGATTAATTATCCACAGTTACCTTCAGCTGTCTTCGTGCAATTTGCGGTTGTTTAGGTGGTAGTCTTCGACGCTTTTTAAATGGAGCCTTAGATAATCTTTACTATTTTTTAAGTTTTCTCCTTATTTTTCCATTGTTGTAGCCATAGATTAGTTCACATTTTTATACTATCAATTATGGTGAATAATTTTTGTATATAAAAGTTTATTCGGTTTTTAATATTTTTTTAGATAACTTGAAAAATATAAAATTGAAACGCGTATTAACAGTTTATAGTTTATCGTTCTGAAATTCAACTTTTTCAAATGGCACACCCTGTAATTAAGTAGCCAAAAGTATCTATCGTTAATTTAGAATGTTTTCTTCATTATTCATCCTGCAGTTATCTTCATCTGTATCCATAGGTAATCTTTTCAATTTTTTTATTTTTTTCTTATTTTCCCAGTGCAATGGACACAAATTATTATACGGGTTTATTCTACTAACTAAGGTTAACATTCCTTTTATTTAAAAGTCTTTCAGTTTTTTATATTTTTCGAAATATATTGGAGAATTGAAAATTGAACCGCATTGGTAGCAATTTATGGTTTATCACCTAAAGTCTGAAGGTTTTTAAAAGGTTACACTACATTTTGTTAGTAAAAAGATATCAACTATTAACCTCAAACATGTTTTCTGTTTTACTATTATCATATACATTCCTCTAAGTATTTTTACGACAAGTATGTGAGCTGTTGTTTTCAGTATGTGTACTAAGAAGATTATAATATTTAATTTTATTTGCATTTTCTGGCTATCTCTCCATTGAACCTACATAGATCAGTAAATACTTTTATTCAAGTATTTACGAAAAATAAATAATTCTACTATAGGAATGTCTACTTGACATTTGAAAATTAGGCTAAAACAAATGACTAAAGCTATTGTTATTTATAAAAATGCTTGTTATTCGATGTGAACACCCTTCTAAGAAGAGTATTTTAATTTAACTTTCAAGTTCAATAACTTTACAGTGTCAGAAACCTTAGCAATTGTCCTTAGTATTAGTTAGTAAATATACTTCATCAACTGATTACATTTTGCCACATAAGGAAACTTGATATAAAAATTTTGAAAAAAGCCTATGATAACAAAAATCCTTTTAAGATACTGAGCGAAAAAATAATAAAAAAGTCAGTTTTGCGTGCATACCATTTATTTTTCGTTTTTATACAAACACCTTTTCTTACATCTAATAAAATCTGTAATTCGTTGCTTCAACCTGCAAAAATAATTTATTTTAATGTCACCGGCCTGTCAAAGTCACTTTGCAACGTACCCTTTAGCCTACAATGACTCCACCACCACCACCACCAGAGGCAGAACCAGTGATTGTAGCGTTGATCCCGATTTGAATCGAAACACTGCTGGAATAGCTGTAGAGGAGACTGGCTGCCGCCTTATCAGAGGACGAGGCTCCAAGATGGAAACCACTTTGCACCTCGAACCAAGCTGAATATGTCATAGAAACCAAATACATATTACTGTTTTTAAGAGGCATATAATTAATAGGATAAAGTGTTGACTTGTTTGGCTGATGCAGCACCCCTCGTTGCAACCTTGACAAGTAATGTCTTATGCAGAGTTCCCTGTAGAGGACGCAGAGGGGTATGCTTTGGATAAAACAGCCAGTAACTTAAAAATCAAATTTAAATTCAACAAAAATAGCTGATTTTTCACAGAATAGCTCAACTCAGAAAGAACTGTTCAGCATTCCTCTATATGTATAATCACACTTAAGTTTTTCGCTAATCTAATATAGGGTGTATATAAAAAAACTTCGTAGAAAACCATGGAATTAAAACTCTTGTCTGAGAAGAGTTCATAAAAAAAAAATGAAAATCGAAACATATTATGCCATTTTCCACATTCAATTGTTTTTATGAAGTCATCTGAGACCTACTGTTCTAAGTCCATGGCCTGCTTGAGTTTTTTTTGTTTTTAAATGAACGCACGGTATAATTTGTCCTTACCTATGATAAGTTTTGAGCCAGCGGCCACGAATGTGCTGAAGCTAGCACCCACTGCGGACGCGAGAGCGACTACAATGGCGCCTACGCCCTTTATTTGTTTTAGGGCAGATAACAACTGACCGGTGATTAGCGCCCAGATTAAGCTTGCGGAGGCTTGAATAATTCCTGCCAAAGTTAAACTGGCACTTATTGAGATTCCTAATCCAATGAGCAGTGCAACCTAAGAAGAATCATTTTTCGGTTAGTGCTTGGGTAAATTTCCACAGACTATCCATACCCCAAAGCTCGTAGCAAATTGTGAGGCCAAAATCAAAAGAAGTTTGACAATAAGGACATTTTCGGCTACCACGGCTTTAAGAAGCAGGACAGAGGTAACTACAGTCGCTAGAAGGGCTACGGACGTGCCAATGTAGACTGCAGCCAAGGCTGTGATAAGGGCCGAAATATTTATGCCACCTAAAGTAATAATAGTTGTTTTTAGCGAAAATGTATATACACGTCAAGGAGGTTGGTACCAATGACCAGGGTACCAGCTTGTAATTTTTTGACCAAGCTAACGACGGCGGTCAAACTGGCCTCGGCACCCAGGTACTCTACAACAGTTAAAAGCCCACCAAGGGCTACTTCGAAGTCAGCTGTGATGTTGGCTTTAAGCGATTGGCTCTCCCAAACTACGACCTTGATTATCTGGATGATGACAATTTCTACAGCAGTCTTGTTGCTAGCCAATAAGGCTGCTTGTGCGGCAACC
>OX638300.1:32198409-32235409 GCA_951812265.1 Taphrorychus bicolor | reverse complement strand
ACACGCGTTTTCCGCATTACTGTACTGGCTAGTAGTCGCGGTTTATGGATTATTGGAAAGCTTCAGTGTGGTTCTTTTCAGACATTTTAAATGAAATCGTATATAAATGGCACAAAAACGGCACAACCATTACTAATATGTAGCTAACCTTAGCCGATTAACCAAATAAAAATTACCAAATCCTGTGTTCTACCACAGGTCCAATTGCGCATCCGCCATAATATCAAGATATTTATCAGGAATTAAGATTTTTTTAATGCATTTATACTTCATCAACTTTACATATGCAAAATACATTTAACACGCATTACCTGAAAGCAAAGCAACGAACTAATCACCGACCTTCTATGTAAAGTTAACAGGAACTTTATCCCCCAAGAAACTTGGCAAGTCTAGCCAAATACTTTTCCAAGTCCATGTTAACTTTAAAATAATGTTGATTGGTATATAACTTGTACTTTATCTGTCGCTATATTCAACACAAATGTCTTCTGTGAAAAGGAAGCAAAAATTTTAAAATCAAGAGGAACTTTATCCTTTCGATAAACTTACCAGATTTTTAATAATGTAACCCTTAGGGCCAATTATTGATCTCTCGCTAACTCTGCCGAGAATATTGTTTCAATAGAACAAAATTCAAAGTCCTCTATGTTTGAAGGTAAATAACAGGAACCAGCTAATTTTGCCGAAACTATTAACAACCTCCAATGTAATAGCCTCTCTTAAGGAATGCACCCTGAAACATTTGAGTATTAACTACCTATTTCGCATGACAACACATACTTAGCCCTGGCATCTTTCTTATTAGAGGTTCTTATGAGTCTGGTCCCATCGATCAGATGTTAGATCTAAAGATATTCTCTGGAAAAAAGAATGTATGACATTAGCATGGAGCGAATCAACTTAATCACTTAAAAGCCAAAAATACTCCTCTGCCTTGTTCGCATCGTTTAGTTTGTTTACAAGTGTTTTTGGCTTTGCAAATTTGAAAAGTATATTATGTAGAAAATAACCGTTCTAATGACGCCCTTTAAACTACCTTATTCGGATTTAAAGCCTTATCGCGCAACGACTTTCGTCGAGGGTGCCGCCTTGCAATAAAAACCAGGTCCACTCTGCAATAAAAAATAAACATGATAACATTTCAGCAATTAGTGCAAGGGCTAAATAACGAGGTTTATTTGACTGTTCAATTGACTTATTTATTCTACTTCAACACACAGATTAATAACAATCGGTAGGTAGGTACACAATAAACCCATGTTAAAATAAATAATTTTATACAGAGCAAACCCTCTCTCGAAAAAACGTCTCTAAATTTATTTTAAAATCCGGATATTCCTCTTTGCGGTTTCAAGCGTTTACCTCCTGTTGGTACCAAGTCACTCGTCGACGCAGATCAAATTTTCTCTTGGATGAACGGATGGGTCAGGGCATTGTTCAGACTAATCCTTTTCGCCGGATCGATGGCCAGCGCCTTCTCCAAGAGATCTTTCAGCTGGGTCACCTTCTTGAGTTGATCGGGGGGCAGAGCCTGGCCCGCAACCAGCTCCGACTGCAGGTCACGGTTAACTTTTACCACCGACATTACGACAATTTTCTCCTGTGAATGGAGAGAAATGATGTCAGGCTACAACAGATTTTAGGCAAGATTTTCTACTAAAATTATTATTAGGCATGTTAGTTAATGTAATGCCTCGCGACCTTGTACTTAAATTGACTGCATTACAATGGTTTTTATTTATGTACTAAGTACTCGTACTAAAAAAACTTGACTTCTTTTCCTTCAGAAATAAATAGAGTTGAAAAATTAGATTCAATTTTTCGAAAAACTAGTGGCGTATGAAGTTTTCTTCAAATAATAAGCATCGACGTGCTGAACTGTGCGTCTTCTATAGCAGTTGAACCATACCGAGTTTCATTAAAATATCTTTTACCATTTCGGAATAATCAAGACATATACATTTTGAAATTCTAACTGCAACACCCTGTAACTTCTTAAGGAAGCTCGATAGGTAACCCAAATGTATGGCAGACCCCCCCTTAAAATCGAGCCTAGAATATGAGGTCTCATTTTCCACCCATTTATATTTCATATAAAGCCCTCAACTGTAAAAGGAAAAATGATAATTCTACATAAAATGGCGAATGTAAATTTCACCATTTTTCTTCTCTCTTCTAAGATGTTCATGTAGTTATCAAACTATTAAAAATCAAACTGCTTAAAATATATATAGCTAACAATCACTATGACCAAGAAATAAATCAAAACTTACCCTTTCCGTGACCTTATCGATCTCCTGATACAAAAAATTACAATTGTTATCGAAATGTTGCTCCTTGAACGCCCCCCTGCGGATCACCTTGTTGGGAAACTTGCCCTTCAGATCCATAAAGAACTTCAACATCTGATTGTTGGACTTGCCCGAGAACAAAATGCGGCCCGCGTACAGTTCGTAGATCGTGCAAGCGGCGCTCCACATGTCGATGGCATAGTCGTAAGGTATGCCCAAGATAATTTCCGGGGCCCGGTAGAACCGCGACACCAGGTACGGAGTGATTTCGTTCTCGTTGATCTTCGATGCCGAACCAAAATCGCACAATTTCAGCACCAATTTGCTGTCATTTACCAGGATGTTGTCCGGCTTTATGTCTGCAATAGCAAGTTACCGTTTGTGCAAAAAATTGTCAACTACAAAAATATTAACCTGCATGCAAAATTCCAGTTTTCTTTAGCAGCTTTAGAGCCAACAGTAGTTGCTGCGTGTAGCTTCTGACAGCCTTGATGTGGAGCCCCACGTTTTTGCCATACTTCTTCAGAACCTCTCTCAGGTTCATAGCTAATGGCTCAAACACCATGCACAGATGCTGTTTGTGGAAAAAATGCCGTATCAGCCGCAAACAGTGCATCTTGTCCTCTGGGTCGGCATCGTTGAGCTTCTTTAGTATCTCCAATTCTTTGAGGCCAGTTTTGTGCCTGCAAAATCAGCGAAAGTCAGCCAGGTAACTCAATTAAACAGACTTGCTCTTTTTACATGATTTCATTGTTTCTTATAATTTTAACTGCTACATCCTGGTTACCTCTGGCTTGGTCTCTAGCTCTGACAACATTACTAAACACTCCTTGTCCTGTGTACCCATAGACCATATACCTGGTGTCCAATATTTCCCCCACTCTCACCCTAATTGACATCCAAAACTTAGAATAAATCACAATGTTTAACATCACATATTACCTGTAATATCCCTCAGCATCATCCCAATTATCCGTGAGCGCTGGGTTTTCTGCTCCAGCTCCCTTGGACCTCACTATTGCACTATGAGACTAAAATGGAGAATTAAAACTCTTCTTAAGACAAACTCGTAAGTCACTTACATTTAAATTATTTTTGAAAACATCCTGCTCAGAAAACATATCCCATTCAGCCTTCTTGACACCTTTAACCTCCTTCTCAAGCTTCTTATCGTGATCTTTGGGCTTCATATTGGGCAGCAAAGGAGGAGTTAAAGATTCTTCTATTGGAATGTCATTGTCCAACTCTGGCTCTTTTACGTCT
Source organism: Taphrorychus bicolor (assembly GCA_951812265.1). NCBI lineage: Eukaryota > Metazoa > Arthropoda > Insecta > Coleoptera > Curculionidae > Taphrorychus > Taphrorychus bicolor. The sequence goes on along the minus strand of OX638300.1, from coordinate 32,231,852 downwards.
GAACTCAACTTCCTCTCTTCAACCTTAGCAGGCTCTTCTTTACGTTTTTCTGCCTCTACTGGACTAGAAGGTAGAGAAGAATTAGTATTTGAGTCTTCAGCACCTGCGCCCAAGCGCTTCAAAAGTTCTTCCCGCTCTTTGCGACGCTTCTCAATTATTGAGTCTTCATCCTCATCATCTATGTCTATATCCAGCTCAATTTGCACATCTGAATCTGAAGAGTCTTGCTTAACTTTGATTTGTCCTTCACTAAGGGAGTCCTTATATTTATCTTGGTCTTTGGTTTTTTTGTGACGCTTATCGTGATGACGTCTTTCTTTACCTTGGGAGTCTCTGTGTTTATCGTAGCTGTATCGAGTCCTATCGTTTTTAAAACTGTCCCTATCCATGTGATTCCCTTTAGACGAAAGGCGTGAGTTATCTCGGTATTTATTGTAATCACGTAAGTCTCTATGAAAAGAATCTCGATCTCTAGACCTGTCGAAAGACCTACTATCTCTAGAGCGCTCTCGAGATCTTAACCTTTCACGTTCTTTCTCTTTCTGACGGTCACGCTCGCGTTGTCGTTGTTTATCTTTTTCTAGCAGTTCCTTAATTTTCCTACAACAATTGCAATAAGTCAAGCAAGTTTAAAAGTATTGAGTAAACTATATTTACCTATCTTTATCTATTATTCTGGTTTTTGCAGACATCACATTCCTACCACTCCTCTTCTTCTCAGGCTCCTCATCAGAATCAAGTAAAGTAATTATTTCCTGGTCAATTACCACATCTTTTTGTTTAGTAGTACCATTCTTTCCAGTATCTGTAATAACTTCCATTACATCCTCAACCCCAGCATTAGCCAGCTGAGCCTGCAGAAGTTCCTTTTGCTTCATCAGTTCTTCTAGGTCCATATCAGCTTCAATAACACTCATATCAATTGCATCAGAATCACAATCTTGCTCTGGTACGTCCATGCTGTTTTCCTCAGATGAGATTGCATCCAAAGATGGCACTTTAGTTGTAAGTCCATCAGTGATAAAATCAGCAACGTCATCAATATCTGTGGTTGTCAGCTCTTTTTTTGGCTTTGGTTCTGATTCTTTGCCATTTGTTGAATCAACAGCTACGTTAATTCTCTCAGGAGTGTAGCGTTCTGGACTTGCTGGAGCATGGTCCTTATGTTTTTGCTTTTTATTTTTTTTATGTTTCTTATGCTTTGACTCCTCCGTTTTTTCGGAGCTATGTTTTTTGTGTTTATGTTTATGCTCTTTCTTATGTTTCTTTTTAGGAGGGGCATCACTCTTGTCCTCTTCAGATGCTTTCTTCTTCTCAGGTCTAAAAAAAAATATGCTAAGTTAAAACACAAATGAATTGAAACTGTTTTTTTATATCCAGTTTTTATGATGAAAACAATTACTCTAATGAGTTGAAACAGCGGGAATAATGATATTATTCCCGCTCGCCATTTACGTTATATATGTTGCCTTGGCAACCAGTAGGAGTAGGCAACAACGCAATATCAAACGCCGCAACATAAAAAATGCACTGGTGGCACCGGTTTTGCCGTCAAACGCGAGTGTCACTTTGACATTTCAATAATTTTATTTACACTACCTATAATTTGTAATTATTAGACAATGGCCGTGGACAGAGTATAGTATTATACTATCTTTTTATTGCCGTTATTCCTAGGGGAGACTTGCGCCCCTCGCCTGCAGCTTGTGACGCAAACGTCCCCCTAAGGGAATAATGGCTATCCTAAAAAGCTCGTTTAATAATATACTATTAGGCATTAGGCACAAACAAATAGGGCTTGTTTATATTACATCTTTGGTTTCTATACATACATAAAAATAATATAATATACATTTTGTCACTATTAAAGTCCCCTCAAAGCCAGGGCAGTATAATTAACAGTCAAGGCAGACTGATCACAAGTGGTCACATTTCAGATGGATGAAGAAACTATCCTGACCAACATAGCTTTGCCATAATAAAATACTGTGTCCAAAAAGTAAATCTAGTATTATTTCACAGAAATGGTGAGGTGACCTCCAATACATCAATCTAGTTACAGCAAAATTTCCTTTTTTTTTGTAAATTGTGGAAAATATGACTAATATACACACTCAGTGTTTCTTAGAAAACGTCATTATCTTGGCTATGATTTTTTGACATAATGAAAGTCAATGAACTTCCTTTTCTTTTGACATCTCACAGCCAACTAGATGAGGCTTTCAGATGAACACCTCCTAGATTGATTATAACAATGAAAACAATTTACTCTTAGTGCAAATAAAGTAGAATAAAATTTCACCCAACTGCATCAAATTTCACATTTTAAAATTCACCAGTTTCTCTCTCCAAAGGTAAAATCATGAGAGTGAGTTTTGTTGTGTGAACATCAAAAATTTAGTTGTATTTAGTGGAATATAAAGTAAATTAGATGGAATTTTGGTCCAAATTTTAGTCATTTCCCCCTCATGGTGACATTAAAAGAAGTGGGCTGTTGGTGGGAGAGTGTCCACTTTCCTCTTATGATAAAATGTGTGTTCTATCTGTTCTAAAAAATTGCTGCTCCTAGGGATCCATCTAAATCAGAAAATTTGTAAATTCTTCTTGATGTAACTTTTCACTTTACACCTGCACAATAGCAAAAATTGAACTTTATAATGAACAATAAATTTCTTCCATCATTAAAAAGAGTTCAAGTGCAGAGAATGCAGATCCTGCAAGCAGGATCTACATCACTTGGTTACCATATGATGAAAAATGGAAATATTTTGGACTGATAGTTAAGTCAAACTTAATAGTTGAGGAACTAGATTTCTCTGTCTAGATATAGCAAGGCAGCTTTTTAAAGACAATTTCCATAACTTGCTAAAATCTACACCAAAATCTAGATTTGTAAGGTAACTTGACTGATGCATACCACAATTATATATGTACGGGGTGTTCATTATAAAACTTCATCTAGCAGGCTATGAAATTTTGACAGAAAAGGATGACATAATCAAAATAAATGGACTTTTGTTTCTCCATCCTTTTCTTTTGACATTTCACAGCCAACTAGATGAAATTTTATAATGAACACCTCGTATATATTCAGTGAACCTTGGGGACCATGCTCAATCACTTCTGTGATATTTAAGTTGAAACATCTGCTTGTTGATCTATTACTTCTTATGAGACTACCTACTATCAAAAATAAGATTTCAAAACTATAAATTCTTTATAATCAAAAAGAGGCTATACAACAAACACAGGTCCTACAATGTCTAATGAAACTATACTGTGGGCTTCACAAAACAGATATGCTTTACTTTTACTTACTTTTCCATATTTTCGTTCACACAAAGTAAATCCCGAATTTCATAAAATTAGAAACTATGTAAATAATACAATATTTTCTACACCACACTCCAAATCCCCAAGCACAGACCCCAAGAGTCTCAAGACAAGAAGAAAGTAAGGGAGAGGAGAAAAGGAAATGTCAATCAAAGCAATCGACGGATAAGGACCATACCTCAATGACAGTGACATATGTATACAAATTCTGATCTAGCGTAAGTCTGTTCTTGTCTAACTCGTTGAGTGTTCCTTGTGTGTAAAGGAAAGAAAGGCAAGAGTAATAGGAAAGTAATATAAAAATATATTATTTGTCAGCTGTCAGCACTCAGTAGTAAAACCATTACAATAATTTATTTATATAGTTAATTGATAGGTTTGCTTTTGATTTTTTTGACCGATTTTACATAAAATAGTCAATGAAACATCGGTAAAATACAATTAAAATGCTCTCAGAAAAGATTGAGGAATTTCAAAAATATTTCAAGACCCACAGCAAATCAAAAGAATACCTAGGACACAGTTCCAAAGTGCACTCTGTAGGATGGAGTTGTGATGGCAAGAGACTGGCTTCAGGATCTTTTGATAAATGCGTCTGTATTTACACCCTGGATAGAGATAGATTGGTAAGAATGGAATCACAATAATTTATTTTGCTCAATGCTTTAACTTGCAGTGAATTGTGTATTTTAGACTAAAGAAACAACTTTCAAAGGCCATGGTGGCTCAGTTGACCAACTGTGTTGGCATCAGACCAATCCAGATTTACTCAGTACAGCCAGTGGAGATAAATCAGTGCGCATTTGGGACACCCGAGTTCAGAAGTGCATTGCCACTATAAGTACCAAAGGAGAGAATATAAATATAACTTGGTCACCGAATGGTAAAATCTTTCATGTAAAATGAAACATGTTTATGCATATGTATATCATCATCCCTTACAGGAAATGCCATTGCTGTTGGTAACAAAGAGGATTTGGTAACATTCATTGATGCCAGGACACATAAGATTGAAGCAGAGGAGCAGTTTAATTTTGAAGTGAATGAAATCAGCTGGAATAATACTAGTGATTTGTTTTTCTTGACTAATGGCCAGGGGTGTATTCACATACTCAGGTAATAAATAGCTAAAAAAGAGTAAACTGAGCAATATAATATCATTTATAATAGTTACCCTGAATTAAAGAGGCAGCATATAATTAAGGCTCACCCAGGAACTTGCATTTGCATAGAATTTGACCCTACTGGTAAATATTTTGCTACTGGCAGTGCTGATGCGTTAGTGTCTCTTTGGGACATAAATGAATTGGCATGTCGCAGGGTTTTCACACGGTAACAAGTCCATTGTTATTTTAATGGTCCCATCTTAACTGTGGTGTTTTTAGCATGGACTGGCCAGTGAGAACAATATCTTTTAGCCATGACGGTCAACTACTGGCTTCAGCTTCTGAAGACTTATTAATAGACATTGGTAAGATTTTCAATTACACAAGATTTCCATTTACACATTTCAATTCTTGAAAAATAAACGCATAATAAACTTTATAGGTTTTGTGGAAACTGGAGATAAAATAGCTCACATAAGTGTGGAAGCAGCTACATTTACTGTTGCCTGGCACCCTTCTCAGTATCTTCTAGCCTTTGCCTGTGACGATAAAGACTCTTACGATCGTAAGCGGGACGCTGGAAGTTTGAAAGTGTGGGGATTCCCTTCAGATTAGTGTTAAGCTTAACGTTTTTTTATTTTTGTAAAGAGGTCAAGACAAATAATATAAAATATCAGTAAACTATTTTTTTTTTATTTGAGTACGATAACAGATTAAAAAAAAATCCAAATTAAGTATAATGTCAGAGATGCTGAAAAGTTATTCAGACTGCTACAAAAATTATTCATTTACTTTGCATACTATTATCGCGATTTGGCAACATCGTCCTATAAAAAGTGCTGTCACGTTGTTGCCAAATCAATCAAACACGCCACTCCGTAATCCCATCTGGCAACATCGCTTTATATAATTAAGACCCAAAAATAAACAAGAGTGAGCATTATCTAAAAACTCCTTTTTTAAAAAATGTCTACGTTAAGGCCAAAGAGCCCCAGGCCTATAATAGAGCCCAAACCTAAAGACGAGACAATCTGGGATAAACTGGGAACCTTGGGTCGTAAGAAACGTATTAAAGAAGGTAATAGAACTGACGTCATTCCCTAATATGGTTGTGTTTATAAATGCCACCAAGGTGTGGTAAATGTCCAATTTTGTTTCTAACTTTTTGCTTATTTATAGTGCAAGAGGTCCAGACTGAAGGTAAGTATGCAATTGATTCCCCTGGATATGCCACTGCCCCACAACTACCCCCTGAGGAGTATAATTTAGGTAATATATAGGCCATAATCTTTACAGCTGCATATAAAGTATTTTAAATAATGTTTACAGAAGAGAATGAGGAAAGGTGCATTATTGATCAAAGGTCATTGAGTGACCCCAAATTTTGTGAATTAAATGATGTCCTCATTGAGTGGATCAATGATGAGCTGGCATCTCAGAGAATCATTGTTCAAAACTTAATTGAAGATCTGTATGATGGCCAGGTCTTGCAAAAGCTACTGGAAAAGCTTACAGGAGACAAACTTGATGTGCCAGAAGTGACACAAAATGAAGAAGGGCAAAAGCAAAAATTAGCAGTGGTTTTAGCCCATTTTAATCAAGTTTTAGGCGTCCAAAAGCTGGGACACAATAAATGGAATGTTGAGGCCATCCACTCAAAGAATATTGTTGCCATTATTCACCTGCTTGTTGCCCTTGCTAGACATTTTAGACCTCCAGTACGTTTGACAGAAAATGTCTCAGTTGAGGTCTATGTGGTTAGAAAGAAACAGGGCCAGCTGGCTCATCAGAAGGTTAGGGAGAGCCTCACAACTGTTTATGATGATGTAGGCATGCGGTGTGAAAGGGATGCCTTTGACACTTTATTTGATCATGCTCCTGACAAGCTGCAAATAGTTAAAAAAGTAGGTATTGTTTTACTTTATATTGCTATTTTTTAATATTTGTTTGTTGTTCTTCAGTCCCTGGTTACTTTTGTTAACAAACACTTAAACAAAATGAACTTCGAAGTAACAGAGTTGGAAACTCAATTTCATGATGGTGTTTATTTGGTGATTCTGATGGGGCTTTTGGAAGGGTATTTTGTGCCTCATTATGCATTTCATTTGACTCCTCAAGAATTCGATCAGAAAGTGCATAATGTCAACTTTGCGTTTGAACTTATCAAAGAGAGTGGGTTAAGGTGGCCAAAAGCCAGGCCTGAAGGTTAGTTGAATAAATGGAAGTTTAGAGACAAAGTCATTATTTTTTGCTCTGTATTCCAGATATAGTAAATATGGATCTGAAATCTACTTTAAGGGTTCTTTATGTGCTCTTCTTGAAGTACAAAACTGTTGTTTAATCTGTAAATGTGCCTTCACACTTGTATGTAACTACATAGCTGCCTTTAATGTAAACTAAATGAGTGCTTAATAATTTATTAAATAATGACTTAGATTGTATTTTTATTACTTTTTAACAGTACTGTTTTGATAAAATGTTAATAAATTTATAATTATTAATTAGTTTAACATAAAGCTGCAGCACTTATTTTCCTCACCTCTTCCTCATCTTCAAAATGGTCATCAAGGAAAGCACTGTCAAAATAGAGGTCATTCAGAACCTTTATATGTCTTTCTGGAATTGTGCTACTACATGAGACAACAAGAGAAGGCCTTGAATTGTCAAATTTTTTCTTCAGGAATGTTAATGTATCAATTAAACTTGCCACCAAAAAACCCACACTTCTCGAATCATATTCACTATCCTTCATGTTGCAGTATTGATCAATATTTTTCAATATTAATACATTTGGTAAAACTCTCCACTTCTGGAGTCCATTCAGATGTTTCATAAGGGCCTTGAAATTTTTTAAATACCTGTGTAAATTAGAATTTGCTAGTAAGCTTCAACTAGAATTTTTGTTCAAACTTTACATAAATGTTACGAGTTGCAAAATATCCTTACAGGGAGGTTCTATTGCCTTGGGTATGTTTTGGATAGGTTTTATGGATATAAACCAAACCCTATTACCCTGTTGGGCGGCCTCTATTGCTACCTAGAAGGGTGTTATGATTTTGAGATTGCAAAGCAACTTCTTATGTTTACAATGTTAACATTCACCTTAAAAAGTACGTGGTCAATTTCGTGTCCAACTAACAAGATTTTAGGCATTTCGTCTTCTTGGCTTTTTTTGTGATCTTCATATCAGATCAGTCTAAAATCTTGTAGTAATATCGTTTATTGAATTGAAATATAACATTTGCAATAAAAATACATTTTTTGGAATTTTGGCGCTATTTTTTAAAGGGGCGTTTCTATGGAGTCAAGACAAAGGCTACGTACATGTTTGGTGGTAACGCCGAATAGTGTCTCTATTGCTATTGGTTGAAAATCACCTGACTGAATTTTTCAACAAATAGGACATGCAAGCCTGTTTGTCTTTTGCGCCCACATCCCACATGTGGACTTAGCATCAATGTAATATTACTAGCATTTTTGGAAGGATGCACTAGACTGCTCCGAGAGTATTCCTATCATTACAGTGTTGTTAAGAAAACAAAGAAAAGATGTGCTCAGTGTGACCTAGGGTTGACACCCGAAAACAGAAAGACAAAAAATCCTGGAAAAAAAAATGTTTCTCGTACGTCAATATGTCAATGTCACTTTCCGTTCTTTTTATTTTTGATGTTCCAAAAAAACAATCATATACAAAACAAAAAAGTCTGCTAAATTTTCTTAAACAAATTGGTTAAAAGCCGGTTTGTTTCATGATTCTGCAGGACGCACTCTCGGAGAAAGGTGAGAAATTTTCCTGCTCGCTCCAGTTCAGTGGTTTATTTTTAACTTCAGTTTTGTATGACTCTTGTTTTAGTTTGTATTCACTCAAATCCATGAAAAACCAAACTATCATGGTTTCAAGCGAAAATTCTGATTACACAGAAGCTGTGGGGTGTAGGATAGAGTCTGGGGGGTATTTTGGTTTTGTGAGATATGTAGGAACTTTGCCAGGGCACTCTGGCAAGTGGTATGGTATAGAATGGGATGATCCAGGTCGAGGCAAGCACAATGGGATTGTTAATGGGATTCATTATTTTGACACCAAGTATGTGTTACTAAATGACATTGTCTAGTTGTTTTAGTGTACTTAAACCTTAATTTTCTAGACATCCCACCTCAGGGTCCTTTGTTCGGCGGGAGAAAATTAACTTTGGTAAACCTCTATTGACTGCTATCATAATGAAGTATGGTAAAGAAGAGAGTGACATTGTGAAGAAGATTCATGAACAGCAAATAGTTAGTTTGCAAAAAACTATCAAGGCACCTTTTATAGAATTTGTAGGTTTTGATAAAGTCACCACAAAACAAAGGTTTGTTGTCCTTACTGCCTGAGGCACTTGTTAAGTAGGTAATTTTTTAGTGCTTTTGAGTCACTGGAAGTAGTAAGTGTTAGAGCTCAACATGTAAGCAGTATAGGTGAACCACCAGATTTGCAAAAAACCTTTCCCAATATTAGGCATTTGGATTTATCAAAAAACTTGTTGACTTCCTGGCAGGATGTTTTCTATGTTTGTCAACAGCTTAACCAGCTATACTGGCTTAATGTTAGGTTAGCTATTTGCATTACTCCTTGCTTTTTGTTAATATCCTCAGGGCTATTTTCAGTGAAAACCTATTGACATTTCCGAATCAGTCTTGTCAAACTTTTCCTAATATTACTGTATTCATATGTGGATATATGAATCTCTCTTGGCTTGACATCATAAGCCTGTCTCATGTTTTTCCTAATATTAATGAGCTGAGGGCAAATAACAACAAAATATCTGTCTTGACAACTGAGGAAAAGAACAACTTTAATAATTTGGAAATCCTTGACTTGGAGAACAATCCCATTGGGAACTGGGACGAAATAGTTAAATTGAAGCATATAAAAAGCCTAAATCATCTGTCGATAGGTGATGTTGGTTTGGAGAAAATTGACTTTAAGACTGACTCAAGGAAAGTTGATTATTTCTATAATTTGAATAAATTGTGCCTGAGTAACAACAATATTAATGATGTGAGTGTTTAAAGAAGAGATATTTATATTAACTCTAAGGCTAAGAGCTGATACTTATAAATGAATTTTAGTGGACGTCAGTAAGTGAGTTGAACAAACTTCCCAATTTGGAGGAGTTAAGATTTACGAACAATCCAATTCTAAATAAGGAGGTCGCAGATACTACCATAGCTCTAGTAGTTGCAAAAATTGCCAGCTTAATGGTAAAATTTTTTCATCTGAAAGGTTATTTAAGATGGATCATTATTCTATTGTTTAGGTGCATAATGGAAGGAAGCTGGTGAGCGAGTTTAGGGTAGGTGATGAATTCAGACGAGGGTGTGAATATGACTATTTGAAAAAATATGGTTTAGAGTGGCTGCGAGTTAAAAACACACCTGAAAGAGAATCATTTCTTAAAGAACACAATCGATACCCGGAACTTATTGAGTGTAAGTTTCTATAACTAGATACATGTTAAAATTTTCTATTAATAATTTAATGGTTTAGTGTATGGAGAGCTTCAAGCAGATGAGCTCAAAGTTGAGGATACCAGCAAATTAAAGAACACACTAATTGCTGTAAATTTACTTTGCAATGGTCAAACTGTAATGAAGAAAGTGTCTCCTTCAATGATGGTGCTGAAATTGAAAATTTTGAGTCAAAAATTATTTAAATTGAGGGGTTTTCCTGAGTTGGTTTGCCTGGGGGGTGATAATTTTGAAGTCCCTCTTGATGATGAAACTAAAGAACTTCGCTATTTTAGTGTAAAGGACAATGATACTATTATAGTTAATATTTGATGCCTATGTATTAATTATTATAGGTATGTATTTTCTCTTGTACTTTTCAACATGAATAATAACACTTATTGTGATATGTTACGATTTAATTTAAATTATAAAAATTTTTTTACTAGTTATTGAATAATTATAGTGAAGTTTTTATACATTGAGAGATTTTGAATAATAAAAATTAAAAAAAAAAATTATTGGCCCATGAGGGGATCGAACCCGCGACCTTCGCGTTATTAGCACGACGCTCTAACCAACTGAGCTAATGGGCCTGCATGAAGCCATTTCCCTGAGCGCTTTAACCTCTACAGCAAAAGGAATGTAAATCACAAGTGTCAATTGTCATTTGCCAAGGACGCTAGCTGATGTTGAGTTTTGAGTTAATGAAGATTGCATTGACATTGAACCCAGAAGTGAGCGTTTTTAATCAAAATTTAAGATTTTAATTGAAATCCGTGTTTTTTCAATCAGGAGTGTCTCGTCTACTGCCTAAATCCAGAACGGAATGAAACGTAAAAGTGGCAGGAAAAGTGGCGCCGGCGATAAGATTGTAACGAACGAGAATGGAGTCAAACAGGACGATGCCGATACGGAAGCCAGTGTCAGCGATGCAGGGGAGCCCCAAGAGAAAAAAAGCAAGAAGGGCAGAGGCCGCAAATCGAAACAGGGCGGAGCCCCAGATTCTCCCTCTGAGGTAAGCACCAAATAAATAGTCACAAATTTAGTTCATGTTGTTTACGCTGCATTGTTTATTTCCTCTTGCCTTGCACAGCTTGCTCTGCTGCTAGAACCTCCATTTTCAACTTCTAGAAGCCATTTTTAAGAGCAAAGCTTTCCCTTAGATTAAGAAATGATTTAAGTAAAATAGCTGATGCTTCATATTCTTAAGGACTTTTATATTTATTTTGCATCCAGCATTTTGTAAAAGGCAAAAAAATGAATTGAAGAAATAACTAGGGTAGTAAAGGGAAAAACTAAGGACTGCTCCCTGAAGCTGGCAACCCAACAAACACCTTTTTGAGAAAAAAAAGCGGGAAATTCATTACTTATTTGAACAATGAACTCAATATAGCTGAATGTGTGGAGACTAGCCTGCATTGTGCATAATGTTTGTTAAAATTGGTAAGGGAAATAAGGGCAGTTCAGGTGAAACTTGAACTTAAGAGAACACTGTCTGCTCACCTGCAATGCATAGCCAAAGAGATATCAAATCTTTAGGAGGCAGTTGAGCAAAGTCAAACAAATAAGCCAAAAGCATGGTAAGGGTTGGCAAATCAAAAAAACCATGTCAAAAGAACACTGATGACTTGTTGAAGGCAAAAATGCCTAAACCATTCAACCTAAGCCTGTAATCAGTCTGTCTTAAATGTGACAATGAGTCTGAAGTGCTAAAGAGACACCTTCTAAAGGTACTGATTATCTTAACAAATTATCATACAACCCCACTCATTCTGGTCAGCTAAATAAGTTGAATCTTACTACTGAGCTAAGGATGAATTTCAAAGCTGTGCCTCCACTGCTAAGCAATTGAGCAGCTGCAGCAATTGAATTTCTAAATAGCCAGTATAACCAGGATCAGTGAGTTTTGAAATTAGCCATTGCATTACAATTAAATTTCTACTACACTAACTGGCTAGCTAGCCCTAGTTCAGGAACTGGAGACTGGTGTGAGGGCAATGCATTACCTGTTCAGAAATTCGATTAATTACAGGGCAAGTGTCTTGTGTGTGTCCCTGACAATCCATATGTGATTCATGAACTGACCATAGGGTTACCTATTACACATCTGGAGACTAATGTGTTTAGATAGCTTTTAGATAATGTAATTTGCTTAGAATAATATGAACATTGCATCTTTGATTGTTGCATTATTAGAGACCATTCTGAAATTTTATTAGTTATGTACTTGGCTGGGCTGGTGGCTCAGTTTCTGGATACTGTCGCCCTTGCACTCATGGGATTCCTGAACTGATTAATTAATTAAACAGTTATGTAGGCTTTATTGATTCTTATTGACTAGACTTATTTTTTAAATGTTTTGTTCTCTTTGTCATACACAAACCTGTGATAACCAAATTACCTAAATTGGTTTTATTAATTTATTCAGGAAGTAAGCCAGGAGGACACTGATGTTGAAGCCAGCACCAGTGATGCTGAAGAACTGCCAGAAAAGAAGAGCAAGAAAGGCAAAGGACGCAAATCCAAAAAAGAGAAAGACACCACTCCTGTTTCTGAGGTATATAGTAATGGGTAGTTTAAAAAAAAATCATCTGAACTAATAATTGTGTACATTATACTCAATGCACTCAAAATCTTGAAGTAATGGCAATCTTAATTAATTGAGACTTCCTCTATCTTCAATAATAATTATTATTGCCCTTAGAAAGAATTTCTGTAGGTAAAACATAGGGTGTGTTAATTTAAAAATTTCATCTAGTTGGCTGTAAAGTGTCAAAATACAAGAACAAAAGTTCATTTACTTTGATTAAGTAATCTTTTTTCTGTCAAAAATTCAAGAGCCTGATTCTGTCAAAAATGACTTTTTCTATTGAATACCCCATGTTTTTATGTCACTTTTGATACAGGATGAAACGGACCCTTTGGCACAAGACGATGAAGTCGAGTATGAAGTAGAAGCAGTATTGGATGAAAAAGTGACAAAAGGAGTCCGTCACTATCTCATAAGATGGAAGGGTTACACTGAAGAGAGCGACACATGGGAACCAGAAGACACTCTGGAATGTGCAGATTTGATTAAAGAGTTTAAGAAAAGCAGGGAAAAAAAGAAAGGTGATACAAAAAAGAAAAACAATAGTAGACCAAAGAAAAAAGAAACTTCTGAGGAAACTTGGGACGAAAATGAAGACTTTGAAGTAGATCGCATCTTGGATGTTTACTTTCACAAGAATGGCAAAAAGGACTTTTTGGTGTCTTGGAAAGGGTACCCAGCATCCCAGAGTTCGTGGGAACCTGAGGATAATATGGATTGCAAAGACCTGATTGCCAGTTACATGGCCAAAGTACAGAAGGCCAGACAGTACGATGAGAAAGAGCTGCGGGTCAGTAGGAAGCCAGTGAATCGATTGGAGTATCGCATGTATGAGGGTGCTGGGAGGAGGATGAGTAAACGATACACAGGCAAGCAGAGGTAAGTTATGGTTTTTACTCTTGAATGTTATTAGTAAGTATGTTTCTTTTTCATTTCAGGATGCATTACTTTGATGCAGAGTAGATTGGCTAATATTTTTCAGCATCTTTTATGTTGGAGTCATCTCTAAGATTAGTTTTTTCAGTGATTTCAATATTTGAAAAACGTGCGTTGTGTTAGGGGCGCCAATATTTTGATAAAATAAAAGGTTAAAGTTTAGTTTTAGGTGTATTTAAGTATGACTCTGAAATGAGATTTTTTTTTTAAATAAATTAATATTTAAGTATATCTAGAATAGCAGCAGTTGAATAAATATCAATGAATTAAGCCTTTCTGTTCCATTTCAAATTACTTTATAAGGGACTGCTAAGTGTAATAATCACAAGCTTTCCACTGGGCTAAAATGTATTTTCTCTCAGTAACTAATAAGGTAAAAAAGCAAAAGTTTATAACTTTGTTCAGAGTAAAAATTTCACAAATATGAGTTAGAACCAAAGGGAAACAAATCATCACTGGTTTGCAAAAAGTCACAATCATCAATGCCTACATCTCCACCCACTAATACCACTTCACTAGCCCTATTCCTAGATGCAAGTCCTTGCTTTTTTCCCCCTTCATTTGACACAACCTCCTGTATCCCTTCTTCTGCTGCATTAATGACGTCCTCCCTTTCAGAACTACCCCCGCTGCTGCCTTCTTCCTTTTGCCCCAACAGACGGTCTTGAGTGTCTACAATTAATTCACTATCAGAGTTGACAATTTCTTGCTTTCCAAATATTTTTGGTTCCAAAGTTGGCAAATAAAGATAACTTTCTTTTGGTTTGTCTTTTTCTTCAGTTTCCATCAGACTATCATCCAACATAAAATTATTAAACCTTTCCTGAATGATAGTGGAACCTAATTCTTCATAGTCCTTTTTTGTGACTAAGAAATTTCGAAAATCATGAGTTCGCAGAAGAGCACTACCACCCTTCCAAGGGTATGTAATGGGGTCTTCATCTTGAAATAATTTCACTTCCCAACTGTCTGGTAGTAATGATCGAAGTTCTGCATACATTCGCTCTTTAAATCCAGGAAATTTACAGTTCCCCCCTACCAACACAATGTTTTTGGCCAAAGATTGGCGATGCTCTTTTGGACAGCTAAAAATGGACTTAACTACAGCTTCAGCTATTCCCATGCTCTTCATGCCTATGTCTGATGGATGAAATAATATTTCTGGAACTAGAAATCTCTCATTATTTAGGCATAAAATTTGGTAGCTGTCTTCAAGTTCATTCTGAGTTTCTTTTTTATGAGGGTCTTGAATGAAACCTCGCCGGATCATATTGAAATCTGGTAGAACATAGTTTCTTACTATAGAGTTAGAATTCAGAGGCTTAGCAGCTTTGGTAAGTTCCTCTTTGACATTAGAGCATACATAACAAGTGTCCTCCTTCACTTGGTTAATCACATAAGTCTCTTCCATAACATTGTATTGTCTATAAGAAATTATGTCTTTAAGGTGATTTGTCAAAAGTTTCCCACCAACATTAAGTCTACGAATAGCCCTCAGAAATTTACAGCCAAGAATGTAAGGTATTACATGTGTGAAGCTAAAGCCAGAATCTACTACTAAACATGCATCATTTTTTGTAAGTCTGTTATTTTTGGCATAATGCAAATAAGCCAAATCTGCAGGATTGCACCTAAACAGACTAGGAACCTCGTACTCCTCAAAAAAGATTTCATCCATACAATCTTGGATTGTCTTAAAGTTGAATAAAGGCTGCGTTACAACAACAGGATTCTCTTCGACAGGGCACACAGGCTTACTAAACACATGATCCCACACAGGTTTTTGCACTTCCCATCGAGTGATGTAGCCCCGTTCACAAGGTAGCAAAAAATATAGTCCAGAACAATCACGGCATTCATCTATTTGTTTCCCAACGAAAAGTCTCTTCCTTTCAGACTTGGCCTTCATGATGCAGTTTGGAACATTGTGAGGCTCGCTGTCTGTGGAGTAACCAACTTTGATCCTGTAGGCACCATTATCCACAATTAAAGCCTGTAAAGAAGGTGCCTTTGGCTGTCTAGGAGAATTATCTCCGGCGGTGCTGCTGCTACGATGTCTTTTGAGACTTCTCCAGGGCTTTGGTTCCCAGTCCGTCATGTTTTCAGCTTTTGGAAATCCGTTTTTTTTTTTAATACGATCCCCAAGCCTACAGAAATTCTAAGATTTTTTTGTATCCAAAAAGTAAAACTGAACTCTTTGTTTATGATTGCTGAAGTAAAATTAATACTTTTACTCTTCTTGTGCACGAATAATAATAAATAAAAATAATGTAACTTGTGTTCTAACACTTCTAACTAACCTCACTTTTCAGTTTACTCCCTCATTTACTCTCTCTCTCCCTACTGTGTTTTTATTTTGTCATGTTGCAATGTATTGAGGGTTGCACTTAAGTCCTAAGTCAAATTTTGTGATGATAGGTTCGATTTCTGCTTGGAATATAAATAAGGGCTGCGGGAATTGAAGCATGTAAATATTGACCAAGCATATATGATTGTCAGCCAATTACTCGCAGAAAATCTTTGATACCCCCCTGTCATTGCTATAATCACCTTCTTCTTCTTCCTCAGACTGCATTCATCCACTCCTGGATGTAGTCCTCTTCCAAATTTCTCCATGTCTCTCTGTTTTCCGCTGTTTTCATCCAGTTTCTCCCTGCTATCCTTTGGATATCGTCTCGCCATCTCTTCTGGGGTCTTCCCGCGCTTCTTCTTGTTTCTCTTGGTCGCCAAGTTTGTATTTTGTGCGTCCATCTATCTGGGGTTTGTCTTGCTATGTGCCCTGCCCATTGCCATTTAAGTTGGGCTGTTGTTTTTAGTACGTCCATTACTTGGGTTCTTCTCCGTATGTCTTCATTTCGTACTTCGAATTACCAGCTATAATCACCATTATTGTCTAAATATATTTTATTTTAAAAGTGAACCAAAAGAGGCAACCAGCAAAACGCACTACTCACTCACTCACGTGGCCTTGACAGCAAGTTCCTTCATTCGCAGCGTTGTCAGTAAGCAGAATAACTCTCACATTAGGAATTTTTTTTATAGTTTCAACAGTTTCAACTTTCAACAATGGGAAAGGAGAGAAACATCCATTTTTTCTTGATATTAAACGGAAAAAAACCCAGTATTTGCGGAAAATAATTTAACAGATGCTGTTTGCCGCATTCGGAAATCACTCGCCCAATAAATTCTCATTATTGAATTAGCATTAGTATTATTGGATTGGCAACAATGGCAACACTGAGCAGTCATTCCTGATGGCGTCTGTCGTTTTGTTTTCCTAGTGTTCTTCCATTTCAAATTAACTTTAGGGAAATATTCAATGAAAATCCTTGAATTTTTATAATGCCTAGCATTCAAAGGGATGTTTTGGCTCTAATTAAGTTCCAGAACCAAGGTGACAATCAGGAGACCGTCTGCATCTTCAGCAGAGCTTTCGCAAGGTAAGCTTTGGTTAAGATCTTTTATCAGAATCATAGTTATCTTTGTATTTGGTTGTAATTTTCTATTTCCCGGAATACCTACCTTCTGCCCTAGTCCCCAGCCCCATCCCTCCTTCAACATTAATTTCAATCCATATTATGTCCTGCTTCTGCCTTCATTAATCAACCACCACCCCGCGTTGCCAGATGTACATTTTATTCAAAACAAATTTCCGGTTAACTATGAACTATGAAATATAATAATATGCATGCAGAGTCTGTCTACACTCTACAATAGTAGACATGGTGCACATGGGGGTTGAGGATACAAGATGCAACTTGTTGCCAAAGTATAAACGACCTAATTCCCTTAACCTGTCTTAGTCATCTTAAAGACTTTTTGTCACAGCATCAGGCCAAACAACGAGAGTAACGATACTAACGATAACCGATAACATATAGCAAATTTTCGCGAGATCCCGGTGAAGCAGCGTGAAGCATATTTTACTTCCCGACGTATTTTGGCGACACAACGGTAATAGGGGAATACAAGAATGACGTTGCAAAATTACGTCATCAATAGTTCAACGGGAACTGATTTGGTTCCCGCCCTATGGACCAGAGTAACTGGCGGTTACGTCAAATAATTCAAAGCAAAAAACGTTAGAATTGATAACATAACAAGTTTTCGACAGAGGTGGAGCGTTACAGCTGACCGTTGATGAATACGACGGTCTGCTTTTTGTATAAAATAGCAAAAATTAATAATAAAAATTATGGATAGCGAATCAGAAGAAGTAGAACTTGTACTAAATAACAAGGGAGAAGACTTCCACATCATAGTGACATAGACAATACATACAACTAAGAACTAAATATTTACTTGGAAATGAAATGAAACCACTCTGAATGTCTCTCATAATCACTTTCGGGCCACTTTGTATAAATGTGTTTTAATTTGCCAATAATATATAAGAAAGTATTATAATTTGCATCGTTGAGGCAACACTTCCAAATATGCAGTAATATGGTTTTTTTTTTAATGTTGATTCCTTTTCTAATGCAAACTTGTGCCCAGAGCAAATATAATCGGAAATAACCACAAAATATGTTAAATCAAATATTTCCTCTCTTAAGCTTAAACGTACAGCTTTTTCATTTTGTTAATTTTTGTCTATGAACTGTAAACATAAACAATCTATAAACGAATTGATAACCGCAGACATTTTCGCGACCATCGGAACGGGAATAAAATTTTTGGGGTGGGGTTATAACCGCTCACTGACCGGTTTCCTCCCGCCGTGAACAATCGTGATCTCGCGAAAAATTGCTTATAAAGAAAGCATTATGTCAATTGTCAAGTGTACGTCCCTGAATCTTTTATTCAACCACATACTTTCATAACATACAGGTCATTCACATTGCTGACCTTGGACTGCAAAAAGAAGGGATGGAAACACTATACTTTGTACATTGCAATTTCTGCACGTGCCCTAAATAGAGCGTCTTTTTGAAAGTGCCACAGCCAGAACCCTACGCAATTCCGTGCCTTTGAGGCTACATGCCACATCAGCAATCAGCACTTGGTTCGTGATTTGTAACATCCAATGTTGCCGATATTTTAACGCGTTACTCCACCAATTCGAAATTTGGCAACAACACCACGCACACGCGCCTAGTGCATCGAGTACAAACCCCCCACTTCTTTTCGCATCAAGCTTAGCAAGGAACGCCCAGGACATTTTGGAAACCAACATTTGAAACAATGAAACACTAAACAGTCTGTTTTATTCGGCGTTTGCGAGAAGTTTTGAGATGTTGGTGTCTCCCAGAGACCGGTATTTTGTTTTAATGTTTAGTAGTGTTTGTAGTAGTTTGTCCCATGGAGGTAAGTTTATACTGTTGCACTAAGGTGAATGCGCAGTATAGAGAATATATACTGGTAGCGCCACGCTCGGAAAAATCAAAGAAAAAAACGATTTTCATTAACCATTGAAGAGCTGTTGCAGTTTAAAAAAAAAAACAGAATTTCCAATAATTTTGATATAATGTTTATGTCTTGACACATTGACCAAATTTTAAACTGCAAATATCTTTCACCACATAGTGAAGGAGGTGGCCAATAATTAACAATTGCTATATTGCTTTGGGTAGACCCTGTATAAAGGATTTTGTATTGGAAAAAACTACACCTAATTATCAACAACTTTTGTATTTTAAATTTTTTTCTCCGAGTTAAATTAAAGCCTTTAGGTGGGTGGTTAACTTATGATCAATGACCATGTACAAGCATTGGGAATTTAATGGAATTTAGTAAAATATAGTCGATCTTAAAGTGAATTATATGGAATTCTTGGATTTTTTCTTGGAAATTGAGTTTTGATGAACACTATTTACATAGTTTTTTTCTTTACTTAAAAATTCACCAGTAATTGCACCAGCTCATAGTGAAATTACTGGTGAATTTTGGTTTGTTCACATTGGGAAATTAATGCTATTTAGTGTAATTAAAGGTGAATTATATGGAATTTTGGTGAACACGTATTGCAAAGTGATTTTCCCTTTGTAGTAAAAAATAGCAACTGCAAAAAAATATCTTTAGGAAAGAAAATCCTCAACCAAACTAAAATTTTTAGGAACAGGTTTATAATAAGAAATAGGTGTGAATATGAGAATTTTATTGACAAGCTTTATCATTTTCAAAGTTTTCTTTTCAAAATATGCAAAAAAAATCCCAAATTGAACTACAGGTTTTATTAAAAAAATGTGTGTATTGTGTAAAAGTGAGAATAAAACTTTGGCGACGTTCATTGGTCTGTGGAATTTTTCAAACAAATTTTCCTTAAAAATATATTCTTAATTTGCTGCAAAATTGCTTGCAAAATTTGATCTTAACTCTCTTTCTCTTGTTTAACAAAATTGTTAAAGTAGTTTGTGTAAGATCCACAACCACAACTATTGCACTATTTAATCAATTTAGTTTCATTTTTAACTATTCTTAATTTTTTTGATCTTGTATTAAAGTATTATGGCGCCGTGGCAACGCCGGAGATATAGGACTTTAATAGCGGTTTTCACTGGCTGCACCAATGCGCACTGAGTGTATTTTTGTCTTTATATTTTGGTTGAATTGACAAAGGATAGAAATACGCTCAGTGCCCACTAGTTCTGCCAATGAAAAAGGCTTTAAGGGAGATGACAACATGTCATTTGTCGGTGTTTGCGATTGCACTGTCAACAGTCAACGATCAATTCCTTTGTACATTTTTTCCAATTTACAAAGCAAACGGCCTTTTAAAATTTAAATCCAACGATTTTAGTTTATTTCACACTATTATTATTGTTTGTCTGCTAAACGAAAGATGCCTGGTTAGTTCTATGTCCAATACAATGAACGTCGCTCCACAAGACCCAAACCCGCAAGTTACCAAAAAGCCGGAAAATACGTCCACATCAAACAGTTCCTGTAGGCCTCCGGATATTGAAGACTTTTGCATAATAAAGCCGATAAGCCGCGGTGCGTTTGGCAAAGTGTTTCTAGGAGCAAAAAAAACTAACTCGAACGTGGTCTATGCAATCAAAGTGATGAAGAAGACTGAAATGGTGAACAAGAACATGGTATCCCAGGTTGTCAATGAGCGAAATGCTTTGGCTCTTACGAAGAGCCCTTTTTGTGTGCAGTTGTACTACTCATTACAAACTGTTTCTTCCATATATCTTGTGATGGAGTATATGGTGGGCGGTGATTTGAAGAGCCTGTTGAGTGTCTATGGTTTTTTCGATGAGCCAATGGCTACATTTTATATATCTGAAGTGGCTTTGGCTTTGCAGTACTTGCATAATCATGGTATCATTCATAGAGACATTAAGCCAGATAATATGCTGTTGTCCCGGGAGGGGCATGTTAAACTAACCGATTTTGGACTATCTAATGTGCAGATTCATCGAGATTTGGAAATAACAGACTTTGAAAATTTCACACCCAACTTGTGTAAAAGAACACCTGGCCAATTGCTGAGTCTGACATCACACCTTAGTTTTGGGTCTGGTAGTAATTCTAGGTTTGTGAATAGCACTCACAACAATAGTTCAATTTTTTCTAACTCTGTGGAGATATCAGTCTTGAAAGACAGCAACAGTTCTTCCACCTTGGGTAAAGATACAGTTGACTCAAGTAAGTCTTTTGAAGAGAAGCAACCCACTGGGTTATCGGGAGTTCATTTTCTGTCAGCTGAAAGCCATATCTCAGAATCAAAGTTAAAAGAAAACTCTGAAAATTCTTCTTATTACACTTGTTCTTCAAGTATTCAATCTTCAATAAAAAGTGATGAAAATAGCAGCATTCAAACCAGTAATCCTATTGATAACAGCACAATTTCACCAATTAGTAGAAAAATTCCCAGTCGTCTTGGCTTGTACTACAAGGGTAGAGAAACTGGAAGAAAAAGGAAATATCAGAGCCCAAGCCCTGACCATTACAGAAAAGCATACATTAAGACAGGTCTTACAGGTGAGATGGAAATCTTAAAACTGGATTCTCAAGTGCAGCACTCTCCCAAAGGAGTCACTTTTTCCACACCAGTTTCAAACCAAAAAATAAGCAAAAAAACAATGAGGTTTCAAGTTCCTGAGCAAAAGAAGTCAGATGAGCCTGCAAATCCAGTTAGTCCAATCACCACAGACAACTGCACCCCTAAGACACCAATAACACCCTACAGAACGCCTAAATCAGTAAAAAGGGGCCAGTGGAGTTCAGAGCAGCGTGTCCTGGGCACCCCTGACTACTTAGCCCCTGAGTTGTTGATCCACAAAGGCCACAATCATGCAGTCGATTGGTGGGCTTTGGGGGTGTGCTTTTATGAATTTGTCACAGGAATTCCCCCTTTTAATGATGAGACCCCACAGCAAGTTTTCAAGAACATATTGGAGCACAACATCGAATGGCCTACAGATGATGAAGTCCTTTCACCCTGCGTTGTAGAGGCCATTGAGAAACTGTTGACACATGACCCTGAACTTAGACCAACGGCCATTGAATTAAAGCAGATGGATGCATTTAAAAATATAGACTGGGATAATTTGCTTAGTGTTTCTCCACCATTTGTTCCAGACCCTTGTGACTTAACAGATACAGCTTACTTTCAGGCTAGAAATGAACTGCTAAACTTTAGTTTATCCACTTTTGAGTTGTAAAATGTTTTGGTGTGTTTACTGTGACTGTGATAAAATGCATCAAGTTCAAGTTAATAAGTTGTGTAAATGTTACAATTTTTTTTGCATTTATGGGCATTATTGAAGTTTTAATGTTGTAAACCCCTAATATATTTAAATATATGTGAGTAAGACGATATATTGTAATTGATATTTTTCAGCTTTTTGAAAATCAAGAGATTTTTATTGGATTAATTTGAATTCAAGACTCCAATCTAGTTTATCAAAATTTTTTAACAGCGTTTTTAGGTGGATACTCTGATTGCCATCTTTACATTCTTATTGAGGAAACAAAGGATGGAACTACTCTCAGACTATATCCGTCTCCAGTTAGCTAGTAATTGTAAGAAACAGAGAAGGATGAAAGATGAAATGAAGTGCTGTTTGTGACAGTGACATA
Organism: Taphrorychus bicolor; assembly: GCA_951812265.1. NCBI lineage: Eukaryota > Metazoa > Arthropoda > Insecta > Coleoptera > Curculionidae > Taphrorychus > Taphrorychus bicolor. The sequence continues at coordinate 32,209,367 of OX638300.1, read as the reverse complement.
AAACTGACACTTGTCAAGGTTTAGCGCCAAATCGCAATCAATCTTAACCTCGCTTTTATTCAGTTGAATTTTCTTAGAATTTTAAAATTTTTGCTTCTAAAAAGTGAAAAAACATGGATTACCCCAATATTTCGATCGAACAGTGGCTTACCAACGAGGATGATCACTTGCTGCGTCTGCAGGAGGGATTCGCATGGCAAAAAGTACCTTTAATCAATGTTAATGAAGTACATCATTTTGGCGATGGTACTCTTGTACGTTTTCGTGGGATGGTCCAAGATATGTACGGCCCCGAGATTTATATGGAAAGCTTCGATGTTGTAAACGACACCACCAAGGAGAGGAGCAGAAGAATAGGGAAATATCGTGATGGCGTGTCCACTCAAGAGGGGCAAACTATTGATCTGGAGAGTGACACTATTAAAACGAATGAAAGGCACTGCTACGTTGTTATTTCAGTTCCTGGGTTGAATGCTTGGGTATATCAGAATGACAAGGAACTGTACGCACTAGGTCCTGAAACAAGCAGGTCAGTGGAGCCATCAAAAAGTGAAAAACGGAGTATCGATGAAACTATGGAAGTTGAACCTTCCTCAACAGAAACAAAGTCAAAGCTAGCAAAGACAGTATGTTTTACTGAAAAGAGTACTAAAGAAAAAAATACTGTGTTAGTGTCTTTTGAACACTTGTTAAATCACCCTCTTGGTGATGATAATGCTAAAGTGTGCCAAGTAAAAGTGTATAATAATTCTGAGGCCATAAAACTCAATGATGAAATAGAGTTTTTAGGCTTTTTGAGTTTGAATTCCTTGTTTCCTTCAGGTGATAATGAAGATCTGGAAAATGAGATGGAAATGCAGACACACCACCCACCTAGTAGCTTGGTTCCTACCATTCATGTGGTCAACTTCAAGCCTTTGCTGCACTTAAACCCCCTTGTTGACAGCCCAATTTGCAAAACAGACGGTAGTTTCTTGAATATAAAAAGGGAGTTACAAGTGCTTCTAACACAATTGCTGCTTGGAGATTCATTAAGTGCAGATTACCTCATTTGCAACTTAATTTCTGAAGTTTATCTTCGGAAGGATTTTATGGTATTAGGCAAATTGGGTCTGAACATTTCTAATGTTCCAATTTTGAATGAGGTAGACTATGTTGAGGAATTTTACACAGTATTAAAGTTGTTGGTGCCCAAGAGCCACTATTTGCCTTTAACACTGGACAATATGAACACCCTGACCTTTACTCCAAAAAAGGATTATGAATGTAACAGAGTGACCAGTGGCATACTTCAGCTGAGTAAAAATACCCACTTAGTATTAGATGAAACCAAATTGCAAGAGGGTAAATTAAATACTGCTGGTATTTATAACGTTAGAGCCTTGTCCAATGCTATAAGATTCCAGAAGGTTGAGTATGACTTCAATTACTATACCATTGAGTATGATTGTGATATCCCATTTCTAATCTTCTCAGAGGGAACTAGTATGTTGCCTTCAGACATGCATATCCCACTTCAGGCAGATTCAATGTGCCTTCAAACTTTTAAGGAGATTTTAGAAGCCTCTAAGCACTTTCTGAAACCAGAAATGTTGTCGGACATCAGAAAGTATTTAACTAAGGCAAGGCTTGTTAAGTATGAAATGTCTGATGAAGTGCAAGATCTTGTGCAGAAAGAGTTTGTTACTATGAGGCAGAATGATTCTGGAATTACGGGAGATGACCTGCATCACTTCTTGGTTTTAACAAGGTTGCTGTGCCTTTCTGAGGGCAAGGAGTGTTTTGATGAGACCTGCTGGAGAAGGGCTTGTGAGATGGAAAAGGAAAGAAAAAACAGACTGAAGAAGTAATGTGAAGTGTCAGTAAAAGGGAGAGATTGATAATTTTTGTATTTATTAAGTACCTATTAGGTTTTTGTACTATTCTGTGTAAAAAATAAAGACAGTTTATAAATACAGTTTTTTATTATTACTTTTTAATTCTGCTTTTAAAAATTTTACTTATATGTTGATTCATATTTCTAGAAATAGTTCTGCTCAAAGAGATAAAACAAAGTACAGTAATATTGAGACGGCATTGGATAGATCTTTTGAAGTAGACATAACTCAAGAAGTTAACAATGCTGCTTCATTGTCAAGTGACTGTTCTGAGGATTACATAAATATAGAAGATCTCGAAGCCAAAGAATTGGACCTTCTAACAACCGAAGTTCCTGCTGTTGTTGACGTGGAAGTTGAGTGGTATAAGTTCTGGACTGAAAACGGTATTAAATTGATGTACTTACTATGTTTAATGTGAATAATTTAATCTTGACTGTGTTTTAAAGGGGAGCGGTTAGTTTGGGAATCCTGGATTGGCAAGTATAGTGCCTACATTAATCCCGAGTACGTTCCTCAAGAGTTTGGTTCAGTATCAGATTCCTGTGGATCTGGTTGTGAAAATCCAACTGGTTCAAGTACTGGGGAAATATTGTATGTAATTTAAATATTGAAGTTTTAATTTAATAATTTATAAACCTTATAGGCACTTTAGCTTTGATGAGACAGTACTGAAATCGCTAGCCCAGCAAGAAAAGGTGCCTATTCTCTCTCGGTTCCTGTCCATAAGTGACGAGAAAATCTCGGAAGGGTGGAACCAACTTTCGCCTTTGAGCATTGAATGCGAGGCGGAGGCTGAAAGGCTCCTGAGCTCGCGTTGTGGGTCACACACAAGTAGCCGATCGCGCAGAACTGTAGATTCCATGACCAATGTCACTCGCATGACTCTCAGTTCGTTGGATATCGGAAGCAGTCACAGCAGCGACAGCATCTCCTCAGTCAGTTCAGTTACCAGCACTGAAAGCTTGGAAGCGGCATCAGAGGACCACCAGGACCAGTGGAACGCCCTGTGGAAGGAAAACTACGAGCAGGAGTATATGAGACAATACAATCAGTTTGTCGCCCAATCCGAGTCGGTGGGTCTGAGTTCGGAAACGTTGGTCAATTGCGAAGAAGAAAACTTCGAGGTTGGTAGGCGAGATAGTTTCAGTGACAGCAGTGACGTTAGAGAGCTCACTCAGGAATTTGAAACGCTGAAAATGGGTGAACAAACGGAAAGCGCCGGGGAGCAGTGTAAAGAACTGCAGGAAGATTCAAGCAGGTACGATGCAGCTTGCTAATAATGCTTTTTCTACATGGTAACCGTTTTTCGAGCTAACCATAAGGAGCTCGTTTATTTGAAGAGATACGAATAACGTTAAATTAAGGTAAAGAAGAGCAAATAGAAGCATATTATGATTTTTTTAAGTTTAGAAAATTCTGACTGGTTTCGGAAATTCTCGAAAAAATTTTGAAAAAAACGTTTTTATTTTTTCTAGTTATAATTTAACAAGATAATGATTGATTAACCTTTCTTCATAGCAACTTTTTGCTTTCTTCAACGAGGTATTTTCAAATAAAAAATCCGACGTTTCTTTCTTATGCAACCATCATCAACTTTATTTTTTTAAATATGGTCTTTGATTTTTTATATTTGATTCTGAATCTCCTTGCAATTCTGCATTCTGCACCAGTGCATTCAAACCAGTCGGAATTTTCGAAATTTGAAAACGTGTTTTTTATAGGCATATATTTTGAAATAACTGAGATCCGCATGGTTAAACTCGAAAAACGATGTATAGTGTTATATTCTAATATGGGTCAGGATTTTGATTGCATCAATTATTGTCATTTCCAGCCAAGATAAACCAGAAGAATATGATTCTGACAACAATTCCAGAGACGAGCAAGAGGATGATTCTGACAAAGATTCAGCAGTTGTTGCTGACCCTGAAGTAAGTTTGATGGCGGCAATGGGCCTTCCAACTTCCTTTGGCAAGTCTCTGACTTCTTATCCCAGAGTCAGCAAAAAGTAAGTATTGTTAATTGAGACATTTTGGACATAATAATTCTCCAATTTCAATCCTTATAAAATATTGTTAATATAGAAAAAAAACAATTCGAAATCATCATTATCATTTTACAGGCATCTATCAAACACAGAGTCTTTGAAACAGCAAGTTAAAGCGGCCCTTAGTTTAATGGGCATAGAATACGCGGAGACTAATCCGGAACGATCCCTCAGTGGCCAAGTCGAGTACAAATTGCGACACATCAGACGGCAGAACAATCGCCTTGATTTGGGAATTCGACCCAAACACATCCGGTTTGATGAGGACGGTAACGTGGCAGAAGAGGAATATAAGTCTCTAGACCAGGCTGAGGAAACTGAGCGAGAAATTGACGTTACCGAGGATGAGATCAAAGCCGAGATTGAACAGAAGAGCGATACAAATCCGATCAACAAGAAGCATAAAAAGTGGAAGCGGAAAGTCGCTTATCCGCCCGAAATCGAGGCCAACAGCAAAATTAGAAAATTTTGGCTTCGCAGGTTTTCGCTCTTCAGCAGATTCGACGAGGGAATTCAGCTGGACGAGGAGAGCTGGTACTCGGTCACCCCTGAAGTAATAGCCAAACATGCTGCCCAAAGATGTCGCTGTGACGTCATAGTGGACGCCTTCTGCGGGGCCGGGGGCAACGCCATCCAGTTCGCTCTAGAGTGCCAAAGAGTGATCGCCATCGACATCGATCCAAAGAAAATCGAATTGGCGAAGAACAACGCCGAGGTCTATGGCGTAGCCGACAAAATCGAATTTATCGTCGGTGATTTCTTTAAATTGGCCGCCGGCCTCAAGGCAGACGCTGTGTTCTTAAGCCCTCCATGGGGCGGCATTGACTACCTTCGTGAAAAGACTTATGACTTGGTGGAGATGCTACAACCGGTAGGATTCCCCACGTTATTCGCCACCGCGGAGAGCGTGTCTAGGAACGTCGCGGTCTTCCTACCTAAAAACAGCAACACTGCCGCGGTAAGTTGGAAAGATTTTGCCTATCGGAGACGTTCTCTTATAACAGTTTTTTAATATTCAGCTGGTGCAAGCGGCAGGACCGGGAGGACGGGTGGAAATCGAGCAGGATTTTATAAACGGGAAGCAAATCTCGATCACTGCTTATTACAACGGCCTAATTAAGGATGAGTAGTGCAGGAATTCAATCATAGTAGTAAGCTCCAATCCACGTTTTTTAATCGTTTCTATAAGTTTTAATTTGCCAATATAATGCATCTGTGATATTGAATGCGCATGTATTATTAATCATAAACGTTGTCCTTGCTGTTCAAGTTTTTGTGGTTCTTCGAGTCTTTATGTCTGCAGCTGCTGACTTTCAAATAGAAAGTTAGTTCATGTCGAGGCCCACTGAATGCTCAAATGCAAATATTTATTTTATAAGGTACGAAATTGACGACTCTTTAATGAAGTAGTGTTTTGACCGAGTTAATAAAATACTGCGACTGTTACATCACTTTGCTTAAGTAATCCTTATAGATCAGGTTTGCAGAAATTGGCCAAAAGTACGAAATTTTGTCCTCTTGAGACGTATTGCACCAGCTTGCCGCCGCTTCAGAGAAGTTGACCTAATTTGCCATCGCCGTATTATTCAGAACGAAATACTGCTAAAGGCATACTCACCCCCTAGCAATGTTTAAGGGCTTTATATCGTTAATTTTAATTAATGAGATGCATTTTTGTACCTACTTGACATCCTACCAACCAATGACGTGTGCATGAGTATTGTATATGCTACTAAAATATTACTATTTAAAATGCTCCATTAATTCCATTTATATAGATATTCATTCTTAGGTACCTGCACGTGGATCTTTGTAAAATCCTACAAATTTTCTATATTAGGTCCAATGAAACAAAATTAAAATGTCACTCAAGTTGTCAAAAAAAAAATAATAATTTGATCTATTTGCGAGGCATTTTATAACGTAAAATATTGAAATCAAGGAGCCTTAAATCTGAAAAATTTTTTGGCTTTCTATATGACTTTGCAAGCAAGAATAATTTTTGTCAGTAAAGGGATAATATTTAATTTAATTAAAAATAAAGGGATTAATACTTCTTCTATCCGGTCCATTTGTCGGTCGTTGTAAAGTTTATGTCAAAATTTTGCTTGCATTCTTAACTTTTAACAGCAATAAAGGTAACACGATAACATCTTTAGGAACCAAACAAATTCGACATTTATCCAATAGGTATTCTTGAAAATGTTTTTGAAACAAACACATTTTATCATCTTCAAACAAATTACGATGTATATATACAAGACGCCGACATATTATATACAAAGACCATAAATAAACTTAGTAAATATTCTACACAATATAAAGTATAAATAAAACGTTATATATTATGTATAAAGACTTGTAAAGCCATCGCTATATCTTAATTAACGTAAACCTATATTTGCACCTTAACGTGACATACTTGTATAAAGGACCGGAGATCAACAGTTCCACAATAAACTCTTCTAATCACTTACAGGACGCACAATAATCTTCAATGTAGCAAGTACTCTCTTTTGCCATTCTCACCGAGGCGCTTTTCTAACTGCTCCCACAAATCGTCTCTGTAAAATCGGGGTCGGAAAAAATTGAAAAAATCGGTAAAGTAGTGAAACAATATTAGACAGTTTTCGGTAATGACACAACAGCTGACCGGGAAACGATAACTTGTACGCTAACATAGACCGTATTTGACAGTTCATAAAATAGTTTTCGGTTTGAAATCAGAAACGATAGCGTAAACGTTATAAAAGCGAAAACAAATTTTTAGGTTAGAGTGTGTTGGAACCAGAACCAAAAAGTTTATTTTGAGTTTAAAAATTTAAATACAGTTTAATAGGTATTCGTCTCTGTATTCGTGGTTTGTTTCAGTTTATGTTGATTAATGATTAAGTTTTTATTAGTGAGCATATTATTTTTATAAATTCCAAAAAGGAAATGAACAATAACATTGTTCTTTTTGGATCTTACGATTCAGATAGTGATATGGAGGATATGTTGTTATTGGAAGAGCTAAATCCAAATCCACAGATTGATCGAGCAGCTTTGTATGGAGCTTTCAGTTTAGAAAACTTCTCTGAATTAGAATGCAAAAGATATTTTCGTTTCGCAAAAAACGACATACCGAGATTGGCAGCAGCACTTAGAATACCAGCTGAGTTCTCGACAACTGGTAAACACCGATGTAGTGCCCAAGAAGGAATCTGCATCTTGTTAAGAAGATTAGCGTATCCAAATAGGTTGGTCATCATTTATCATATATATAGTAATTTTGGACATTTATTATCCCATTTAAGAAACTTGCCCTGACTGAATTTGGAAAGATTCCGTTTATATGCTAATGCAGTTCAAGAAAAAGGTGCTACAATTCCGAATTGTTTTGGATTCATTGGTGGTACTACCCGAGGTATATGACGACCCTCACAAGACCAAGAAATATATTATTCTGGGCACAAGCGACATGACTGCATGAAATATCAAGCTGTCGTGTGTCCAGATGGTGTGATTGTCAGTATGAAAGGAGGGTACGAAGGTCGCAAACACGTTGCAGGTATTCTTCGTGAATCTCAATTATATGCTCAGTTGGAAGAATGTGCCAGATTTCCTAATGGTGAACATTTTGTGCTATATGGAGACACGGCATATGGGATACAGGAGTTGCTGTTGTGCCCTTATCCACATCGAGCTGATGTTGCGGAAGAACAACAAGAATTCAACTGACGAATGAGTGAAGTCCGAATTGCAGTGGAGTGGGGTTTCGGAAAAGTTATCAAAGAATTTGCATTTTTGGACTTTAAGAAAAATCAAAAATTGTTGCTGCAAGAAGTAGGAGTTATGTACATAACCGCAGTTATTCTAACTAATTGTCACTCTATGTTGTATGGTAACCAGACAGCTCAGTCATTCGGTCTTAATCCAGTTACTTTGGAAGAATACCTGATGCACTGACCGACTGGACCGCTGGACATTGTAATAACTTCTGAAATTTCTTTCAGCAGATCTTCTGTGGCTTTTATTTTCCAAAGTACTAAAATTTTGTTTAACTTTTTTTTTTTTAAATCCTGATTTGTGTCCTTGTAGTTTTTAACGAGAAATATTAAACAGCATGTTGGTAATATGATGTACTTAGTATGGTAAGGCATTTGCCCTTTACCATCGGTCAACCCCAAGCCCTGTGGTAGAGTCCATGAAGAACTATGCGACCTCACTCATGCGTCGCAAACTAGGCAACATCACGTTTGATTAATAATTAAGTTCATTATCATTATTTGTAAATATTGGTTAAGGCGAATGTAACAGGAAGTTAATTTGGTTAGTAGTTAATTTATTAGTTAGTTTAATACATTATAAAACTGGTGAAATGTATTTGTAAGGGAAGTCGTCGTAAGGACGAGATACGATCCATTTGGAGTATAAGATAGTTTCTTACCACGTGTTTGATTTTACCCTAATGACATACAGGCGATAGAACCAACAAACAAATATTCAATAAGAATATCACAACGACTTTTCTTTTATTAAACATTTAAATAACAGTTTATCATGATTAATTCGACAGGTAACCATGTCAATCGGTCAAGATGACCACATTTAGACCTCTGTCATCAAAAAATACCCATATAGACCTCACTTAAGAATGGTACCAGATACATACAAATTTTTACAAAAATATTCTAACAGCATATTTCTTTTAAGCTCTAAGCATCTTTTGCCAATTATACTGTTAAGCGTCCTCCACACGCTCAGCAGCAGAGCTCAAAACTACACAGACAGTCTCAATGCAACACGGAGCATGCGTGGGCCTGGGCACTTCGGCCCAATTGTATAAAGGCGGCTTAAGCTCGCCTCCCTTAAACCATGACTGGTGGCAGGATCGTTCCATAAGATAGTATTGCTGTCATCAGCTGTCACAGGAGACATTTATTTGACTGTAATGCTGTTCTTATGAACCAATCCTGCCACCTGTCGTGGTTTAATGGAGGCGAGCTTAAGCCACCTTTATACAACTGGGCCTTAGAGGTATGTCTATATAATATGTATAATGTATGTGAGTCTACTAACCTCCCGACAATTTAACAAATGAATTCTCAAATTGTAACCACTACAAAGTATTACACGTTTCTTTTGAGTAAGTTACTAATGACAAGTTGCTGATTTTCAAACAACTGTAGCATAGACTTTCTTTCTTCTTTTTCCATGTAAAACTTTTCCTTTTCAAATTGCAGTCGTTCCCTTTCGAGTTCCAGCCTTTCCTTTTCCAGCGTTTGTCTGTTTTCTTCTAAAGCTAATTCCCTTTCCCTTATTTTTAATTTTTGGAAACTTTTTTCCTGTAAGTACTGCAATGTGCTGGTTTTTAGAGTGTTACTGGTGTCTCGCTTTCTTCGTTTTCGAGAGGGACCTAAAATTAAAATGTCTTCTTCTTCATTCTACTATGGGAAGGTGTACAGTATTTCATACAATAACTGGCGCAGTACTAGCAATTCTAATACCAGCCAGTAAAAAAAATCAAGTAAAAGATGTTACATAGGTACCTTGAATGTTTCTTTGGGCTTCCCCTTGTTGATTTATAGATGGATGTGGTTGTTCCTTTATTGGCTGTTCTGTTGCGCACTGGCTATGCTCCGTTGTGGAAAATTGCCAATTCTCTATTTCCTCTCCTGCACCATATGTTTCCTCTACTGCAAATAAAATTTAGAAATTTTATGTTAGAATTGTAGGCCCATTGTAGGTAAATACATATTGAGAAAAGCAGTAACTGCAAGTACTAAATACTGCATTACTAATGAATAGTTATTTTTGATGCATAATGTGAAGAGAAAAAAGAAATAGATAGATATTTACCATAGAGAATTTCATTAACAGGGCTATTCCTTATAATATACATCTCATCTAATATACTCTCTGGCTGTTGATGTTGACAAGAACTTGTAGTTGCCTCATTAGGTGCTTCAAAGATTTCTTTTGCATAACTGTCTCTGATAATTTTTCCTCTTTCTGCTGATTGTTTTTCTTTTTTCACTTGTTCTTTCTTCTTCACTATACTATTAATACGGTCTAGAACCTCTTGTAACAACTGATCCAATAAATTGCAAGGTTCTTCGATTCCAGAACTAAAAATAAAAATAAAAAGTATTAATTATTAAGTATCAACCATCGACAGAATAGGGGTTACTAAAAGTTAGAATGAGCCCTGTTATAGGTGCTAGTAAAGCTTAAGTATGTTAATCTCAACTGACACTTTTCCTCATTTTCAATGCTTCCATAAGAACACCTAGCTGGCATTTTACAGCAATGTATAGATGGTTGAACTCAATAAAGCAAAAACTTATGTTGAATATAGGTAATACTTTAGTTACGTAATTATAAACAAACTGTTTAATAAATTATTTAGTGAAGCCTGTCAAATTTTACCCGAAATGATGTACCTCAAGAAACCAGCTCAGCCTCGAGCTCAGCTTAGTATTATAAGCAGCTCATAAATTAGAGTTTGAAGAACCATTGAGGATGTTCTGTTTCCAAACTTATTATTAATATTTTTTACTCTCATAGGTACACTAGAGTCTTGTGCACTTACCAAGTCCTATTGTTTTTCTCTTTACTTTCAAAATTCCGAATTATATATTGGAGATGTTCCTTGATTGCTCTAACAGTTACAGTTTTGCTGGTAGTTTTGCAAAAATTCGTATGAACTAGCAATACTAGCATCTATTTTGAAGAGTCTACATAGGGATTATTTGCTAACACTTCATTCAAAAGGATGTGGTCGTCTTCTTGAGTAAACCTAACTCGACTTCTTTTTAAAGTGTTCATCACACTTACTTCTGCACTTTGAGCCATTTCTCCAATCACCAACTTTAAAATCACATGTGGTCTTCAAAGACGCAAAAATTCAAATCATGCTAACTGTAAGAATCTCCGTCACCCCAAACAAAACAAAAATAAGAAAAAAAACGAGGTTAAAATCATCCGTAATCGTTTTCGTAACGTATTCGTCTATCGTCCGTAAGCTATCGGAGACTCCCGGAAGCGAT